>JANAVB010022771.1:0-32500 GCA_029216955.1 Iris pallida | reverse complement strand
ATGGGGCTGCTTCCTGGTACTTTTATAAATATGACTGGTCCCGACTTCACTTTTACTCGAGCTGATACCTTTCTAAATCAACTCGCTCGCAAGGGGTCTTACCCTGTAGACAGGTTGTCGTTGCTGAATTGGATAAACCCCATTCCTACATGGGCCAATCTTACCTTATGGATCCTGAGGAACTACGGGGAGACTCTTCGGGAAATTGACCTTTACTACGCCATCCGGGGCACCTGTTACGGGTTGTCCATTAACAAGCCTTTGTTCATGGCCCTTTTGGAGATGTATAACTGGCGTACGGGGACTTTCTTCGCGCCCGGAGGGGAGTTGGGACTTGCTCTCCATGAAATGCATGCCGTTTCTAAGGTGCCGTGGGGAGGCGAGGCCTTTGAAGTATATACCTCGACGAACGAGGAATTCGATGACCTGGATCGACGATTTCCTGGTTTCGTCGCTGTGTACCGAGAACTGTTGTGCCACCATAGCATATGCCACCAGACTGCTATCAAGAAAGAAAATAGCTCAAAAGGGAACGCCCCCCAAACCACGGCCTGGGTCGCGTATCTTTTCAAATTACGTCCTTCCGATCGGGTTTCGTCTCGAGGTCCTCAAACCCCGGAGGAGGTGAAGGACATGATGTTGAAGGCCAAACGGTCGAGGTCCACCCGTGATAGGTTTGGGAGCCGCACTGACTCCTTCAGTTATTTCCACTACGGTACCAGGCAAATGTCCGAGAAAGCAATCTTGGCCGGGTTCTTGATGGTATGGCTACGAAATTGCGTAGTCTCGGGAGGGGCAGGTTCTACTGAAAGGATCAGCCGCCATTTCATTCTTCCGGCTGTGAAGCTGGTCTTCAAAGTAAGACTGGCCCTTCTTCCGGCTATGGTGTGTAGCATACACCACGGCCTCCGTGCCTTTTCTTCTAAAGTCATTGCTCGTGAGAAGACGCTGGACTTCGAGCGAATAGAGCTACCATACCACTATCTCATGGGATGGTTATTGATGCATTATCGGTCATTGATGAGGCCCGGGCCAGAGGATGATGTCACCGCTGATGACGGCTTCCTTTTCCGATACCGACATCAATCTTGGGAGTATGACACCATGCCGGCTTGTCGGAGGGCGTTGGCAAGAGTTGACAGGCCCGACTTCTTTGTGTCTCTTCCTCAGTTTACTCCTAGAGAAGTGAGGAGGGTACACATTGATGGCATTGAAACTCCCCAGCTCTTATCTGAGAAAATGCTTTTATGGCTGCGTAACATTCGCCCTGCGCACTTAGTATATCATTACCGAAATAACGTATACTTGGAGCCTTATTTGCCTAGCAGGTTTTCTCGTCAATTTGGGTATAGTCAGCTGTTCCTTGACTGCACCAGTGCTTGCTTGGGCTTCGAGGACAGTGTTCTTGACGGTATTCGGGCGTGGCATTATTACAATGTTGTTCATACCCGGGCTAGCTTCTCAGTCCCTGACGCTAATATGCAAGGGGATATTCTGTACATGGCGGCTCTTTATCATGTTGCAGCGAGCAAATCTCCTGTGAACTTTGACATGAATACCAGCTTCATTGTCGGGACCGGCTTAGCAGAAAAGCCAGAGGGTTCTAGGAAGAGAAAGAGAGGAGCGAATAGGGTTTCCGTGCCAGACTCGGAGTCCACTGCGGCGGACGAAGAGGATGATGAGTAAGACGCCGATGACTCGTCGCATTCTTCAGACGAGGAAGTTGGGAATCAGCCCCTTATTATGTCAGATGAAAGGGTGGCGGGTCAGCCGCCTACTGGGCGTGACGAGGTGGTGGAGGATCAACCACCTGCTATGCCTGGTCCTTCGCGTAAGCGAAGCAGGCACGTGTTTACCGATGATGGCAGGACCTATTCCACGAAGCATGCTGCGGTAAGATGTCGTAGGCTGTTTATTGATGATGTTGACGTTGTTTCTGAGGTGATTTGAAATTCAACTACCTTCTTCTTCTTTTTTCTATGTTATGGCCTAATCTTTTTTTTCTTTTGCTCTTCATAGGCGTCAAATGAGTTTGCTTCTCAGGACCCAATTACCGAGGTCGATCCGGTCTTGTCCCATTTGGTCAGTGATGTGTGCACTGCTATCATTTCTGCGGGGGTTCTTCCGTAGGCGGTCGAGGAGTCTCACCTTGCTGGGACCTCAACCCATGGGGATGGGGGCTCTACTGCGCCCGTCCTTGAGACATCTGAACTTCAACAGGATGCCACTGTCCTGGCTGGCTCCTTTTCAGGGATGCCAGTGACAGAGAAACTAGTTGAATTCGGCTCGAAAGTCGCGGGTAGGGAAACTATGCCAGCTGCGAACGAGCCGCAGCCTCCGTGCTCTTCCCCTAGTAAGATAAGTCAAACCTTAACTTGTGAGGAAGCCTATTTACTCCATCATCCTATCCTTCGGGCTACGTCGATTAAGGGTTGCTTTGGACATACAGGTCCCACCCCTTTATTGCCGGTGATGGACATCGCCGGGGTGGACTCCATCGGAGGGGATCTGACAGAAGCAAGTGTGCCTCCTTTTTTTCCAACCGATATTGAGGGGCCTCCAGCCGGGTCGAGTTCGGAAGACAAAGTGGCAATACAGCTGGGGCAAGGGACGATGCATCCTGCACCCTCTTCTGCGAATATAGTTTTGGGGGTTAACCTTTCCGCCCTGTCAAGTATCCAGGCTCTTCGGGTGGCGAAAGAGGAGCTAGCTGCTATTCATGCCTCTTTCCGCACAGAATTTGTTTCCTTGGTGGCAGGGAAGGCAAGTTCTGAGGCTACTCCTTCGGTACTGCCTGCCATACTCCCTTTGACGCCGTCCTCTACAGAGGTTTTGGATGAAGTGTCCCAGGATGTGGTCGACAGTTTCTACCGCCACCTGAAGAGGGGGATCGAGGCAGCTGTGGAAAGGGGGACTCCCTTTGCTATGGCCCGTCAATATGCCGGTAGCCAAATCAATATCCTTAGAATGCTCCCCGGTGGAGAAGAACTGGCTGCGCTTCTGGAGCCTAAGCTGTTAGAGGCTGATCGTCTTGTGGCCCAGTTTTGCATGCTACAACAAGCTGATTTACCCACGACAATAAACCAAGAACGCAATTTCCTCGTAACCATGGTGGAGAAGGAAATAATTGCACAGGAATCGCTCAAGCCGGCTATATTGAAGGACCGCCGGGATTTGACTCGGTTGTACGATCAATGGAGTCGTCGAACTGAAGATTGCGCAGCTCGGAAAGCGGCTGCCTCCCGCGAGGTAACCGACACCCGGGAGCAGATCCTCGAGCTGCAGAGAAAGCTGGCCTTCCTGGTGTCTGAGCTCGAAATTGCTTGTACTGAGAAAGGGATTGCCATTCAGGAGGCTGACAAATTTAGTAGGGCTTCTGCCAATCTAGAACTTGCCCTGAAGAAGATGGAGAACGACTGGCAGGCATATATGTATTTGAATGACGCAGAGCTGTTGTCCTAAGAGGCCGAGCGCCGGGCTAAACAGAGGCTTGAGCGGGGGACTACCTTGGTGAAAAATCGCCTTTTGTAGTTGTGTATTGCCAAACTATAGTCGACTTTTCCTTCTTTTGTTTCCTATTTTCTTTTCTTTTAGAGAGGGACGCGGTCCCAAAACATGTAACACTTTTTTATCCTTCAAACAAAGAGTACTTTCCATTCTACCCTTCATTTGTATTGCTTGTTGTGCTTGTGGTATTATGGTGTTGTTTGCCCTGCATGGGGGGCTTGATTGTAGACCTGTTACCCCTGGCATACCTTGGTTTTAGGTACGGATAACAAGTTTGATTGGGGATACTTAGAACAGTTCCACGGCAAGGTGGTCGTGGGTGTTCGGGGGTATCGGAAGATTGAATACCATAGAGCAGCTGGGCTCCCGGGGCATGATGAGGAATGGTGGGCCTGTACTAAGAGATTTAGCAAAGGACATTTGTGGGCCTATTATCCTTGGCGTACCCCGACTTAGGATACGGATAATAGGATGAAGGGGAACCAACATACTCACTCAGAGGTAATGAGGACATGGCAAGTGTGAGGGTTTTACCGTGGAGTCTTCCTATTCAGAGGTAATGAGGACATGGCAGGAGTGGACTCAACGGAAGATATTTGTGGTCAACAGAGGACATTTGTGGGCCTATTACCCTTGGCGTACCCTGGTTCAGGGTATGGGTAATGAGATGAGAGAGGACCAACATACTTACTCAGAGGTAATGAGGACATGGTAAGTACAGAGGTTTTACCATGGAGTCTTCCTATTCAGAGGTAATGAGGACATAACAGGAGTGGACTCAGCAGAGAATATTTGTGGACCTATTATCCTTGGCGTACTCCGGTTGTGGGTACAGATAATAAGTCGAAAGGGAATCTTCATACTTACTCAGAGGTAATGAGGACATGGCAAGCATGAAGGTTTCTTCGACGGAGCCTTCCCACTCAGAGGTAATGAGGACATGGCAGGAGTGGGCTCAATGAAGGAGGGTACATAGAACGACTCAGAGGTAATGAGGACATGGAAGTTCTATGTAAGGGGTGATTTTTTTTGGCGGAAGTGAAACGACTCAGAGGTAATGAGGACATGGCCGTTTTGGAATTTTGTGGATCTGTTACCCTTTTTGTGCACTGAGAGTACGGGTAGTGGATCATAAGGGAGGATTTCTTTCAGGAAGAAAGTTCAGAGGTACGATCATACATGACTTACTATCTGAAAGAGTGACCGGATTGTGAGTTCAGAGGCATCAGCGGATACATGACTCGATAATTTATAATATCGTAAAGTGTGAGTTCAGTGGCACCCGCGGGTACATGACTCGATAATCTGGGATGTTGTGGATGTGAGTTCAGCGGCACCAGCGGGTACTTGACTCGATGCTCTGGAAAACGTTTGGGGATTTGAGTTAAGCGGCACCAGCAGGTACATGACTCGATGATCTGGAAAATATTGAAGATGCGAGTTCAGCGGCACCAGCGGGTACATAACTCGTTAATCTGGAATATCGTTCAGACATAATATTTCTTCAGGAACTTGCCGTTGACTGGGAACATGAGCAAGTCTCCATTTTGCTTTGCGAGGCGGTAGGCGCCGTTGGAGAATACAGCCTCGATGATAAATGAACCTTCCCATTTTGGCTGGAACTTGCCGATGGTTTTGTGAGTCATAACCATCGGCCTCGATTGTTGAAGGCTCCAGAGATGATTGCTTGGTATAGCTCGATCCTTTGCTGAGCCAGGAGGCGCTTTTTATCTAAGGCCTCTAACTCTTGTAGCCGGCGACGGTAGTTATCATCCGTCATCAATTGATAAGTGAGGGCGACACGGAGCGAGGTATTTGAGTCTCCAATGGGAGAACTGCCTCACTCCTGTATACCAGGAAGAATGGTGTGTTCCCTATGGCCGTTCGGACCGTGGTACGGTACACCCATAAGCATTCACCAAGCTTCTCGTTCCAGTCGCGTTTGTTGGATGATACGAACTTCTTGAGTAACTTGATGATGGTTTTTTTGAATGCTTCTGCCAACCATTTGCTGCTGGATTGTATGGTGTCGAAGCAATATTCTGGATGCGGTGCTTGTCGCAGAACCGATAGAAGGTGTGGCTTATAAACTACGGACCATTATCGTGGATGATCCTTCGGGGCAGTCCAAAGCGATAGATGACATGATGCTTGAGGAAGCTGATCATGTTCAAAGTTTTGACTTCTGCAAGCAGAACAGCTTTCGCCCATTTGGAGAAGTAATCTGTGATTGCGAGTATGAAGCGATGTCCCCGGGAGGAAGGTGGAGTGATTGGACCAATGATATCCATCCCCCATGCTTCGAACGGGCAGGATGCCACTGTCGGATGTAGAAATTCGGATGGCTGGTGGATGAAGTCCGCGTGGACTTGGCAGGCTTTACACTTTCTCGTATAGTCTATCGCATCTGCTACCATCGTGGGTCAGTAGTAGCACATTCGGCGAAGACGGTCTTACAATTTAGGGTCAGGCTGATGGGCCCCGCAGACACCGTCATGAGCTTCTCGTACGGCTTCTTTGGCTTCTGCGTTTGACAGACACCGAAGCAACAATCCATTATAGGATCGGCGATACAGCATTATCGTCTCTGTATCGTAGAAGAATCTGAGAGAATGTCGTTTGATGGAGGTGGCTTCCTTTGGGTTCTCAGGTAGGATGTCGTAAACTACGAAGTCAATGAATGGTTGTCTCCAATCTGGGACATCGTCAATCGTCTGGGCGGAATAACTCGCCACAAATTGAACGTTTTTTTTGGAGCAGACCAGTTCGTGGCCTATCACATCTACCGATTGATGAGTATGCTTTGGCACTGCTAGGGAAGCGGCCAGGCCGGCTAAGGCATCGGCTTCGATATTTCAGAGTCTGGGAACGTGCTCGATGAAGAACCCCTCGAACGACGAGATGATGTCGATCGCTATTTGGTGATAGGGAATCATGTCTTCGTGGCGGACTTCGTATGTGCCCCGGATCTGATTGACGGTTAACTGTGAATCGCCGTATGCTTCAAAATATTCTACCCCCAGCTCTCTTGCAAGTTGGAGGCCAATGACCAGAGCGTTGTACTCGGCCATATTGTTAGAGCAGGGTTCTGTGAGAGAGTAAGCGCGATTGATCACCAATCCGGAAGGAGAAACCAGCACCACCCCGACTCCGACAACGATGTTGCCCTTGGGTCCAGTTCTCGAAGCACCGTCGAAGAACATTTGCCATATATCATCGTGAAAGGTTGCATGCGAGTCGGCGACCTCATCTGGGATTTCTTCATATATTCTGGATGACTCCGAGCCCGGGTGGGCTGCCAAAAAGTCTGCCAGGGCTTGACCTTTGTCAGCCTTTTACGGGACGAAGATCATATGATAAGGGGACAGCAATATTGCCCATGTAGCGAGGCAAAAGCTGAGTGCCCCTGGTTTAGTCATGAGGACCCTGAGAGGGTTGACTCGTGAGATCACATGTATGGTTTGTCCAATGACATAGTGCCGCGTCTTCTGAATGGCGAACACCAGGGCGAGGCATTCCTTCTCTACAGCAGTGTATCGGTGCTCTGGCCCAATCATCATTTGACTGAGGTAATATATGGCCTATTCATGGCCTGCATCGTTATTTTGTGCCAGCAGAGCCCCGAGGGAATGTTCCATTGCTCGTACGTAGAGCAGGAATGGTTTTCCAGCAACCGAAGCCAACAGGACTGGAGGGTTCGACAAATATTCTTTGATACTGTCGAAGGCCCGCTGACATTCTTCGTCCCATACGAATGAGATGCCTTTCTTCATGAGATGGGTGAATGGTCGACATCGCCCGGAGAGGTTAGAAATGAACCTCCTGATGTAAGCTAACCTCCCTTGAAGGCCTCTGAGTTCGCGGAGATTTCTCGAGGGACCCATCTCCATAATTGCCTTCGTCTTTTCAGGGTCTACATGAATACCATGGGCGGTGATAATGAAACCCAAGAATTTTCCGCTGGATACGCCCAAGAAAGATTTTGTAGGGTTCATTTTAAAATTGTGCACTCGCATTAGGTCGAATACTGTCCTCAGATCCTGCAGATGGTCTCCCTTACAACGACTGTTGACGGCGATGTCATCAACGTAGCACTCCACCGTCTTGCATAAGTGTTCTCTGAAGATGATACTCATGGCTCTTTGAAATGTGGCACCGGCATTCTTTAAACCGAAAGGCATAACTATGTAACAGTATGTGCCAATCGGTGTTTGGAATGATGTATGCTTTTCGTCGTCAGGAGACATCTGGATTTGGTTGTACCCCGAGAAGCCATCCATGAATGACATACGTTCGAAGCCGCAGGTGTTTTCAATCATGATGTCTGTGATAGGGAGGGGGAATTCATCTTTGGGACATGTCTCGTTCAGATTGCGGAAGTCGATGCAAATTTGAATCTTCCCATTCTTCTTGAGGACCGAAACTATATTGGCGACCCAGTAGGGATGTTGCTCCTCACGAATGAAGCCACTGGCTATCAGTTTGTTGACTTCGGCTTCGATCGCATCCATGATACCTTGGCGGAAGCATCTCTGTTGTTGCTTGATCGACTTTACATCTGGCCGAATGTTGAGTTTGTGGAGAGCAATATCGGGATCTAACCCCGGTATGTCTTCATAGCTCCATGTGAACACATCAATATATTCTTTGACAAGTTCCAGCAGCGATTCTCGCTCTTCGTCTGTTAGGCTTTTACTGACGAAGATTGGTTTTGGAGAAGATTCGCTACCGAGATCCACTTGTATAACCTCATCTTCAGTAGGGGGTTCTCTCAGTTCGAACCGCTTTTCCCATTGTGCATCCAACTGTTGGGCCCACGGCTCTAGCTCGAGGATTTCAGGAATGTCTTCATCTTCTTCATAAGCGTCGGCAAATGCCATGTTGACTGACAGGACTTGTCTGAATATGTCTCCGATACTGGTATCCGAGTCAGAAGTTGGTGACCCGGTTGAATGTGACTGCCAGTCACATTCTTCATCTGAACTCTCAGGGGTCGTCGTGGGTGTTACATACCCTAATCCACATCGAGTTTTGCTATAGTAGTCCCGTGGTTTGCCAGCCGGGACCGGTGGCTTGAAAGGTAATCGTCGCCCGATGTCGTAGTTCAAGCCTGGCGTAGTCTCCAGATCATATCCCTATTTTTGAATAAGATATTTGGATTGGGGGCTATAAAGATATAGAGGCAGTCTCCCGGCATCTGGTTCGAGGTCGACTTCTTCTATGGTAAAGGGATGCGAATCGTCCTTTCGGCCGAAGATGATTGGATGATCCCCTCCCTCGACTATGCGGTAAGCATCTTCCACTGGAGTAAGCTGGATTGCGGTGTACACATTTATCACATGTGTGTGTAGGTGAGTGCCTATACCATGTTCCATAGCATACATTGTATACAGCTTATTGAGCTCGAGGTAGTTCAAAGATAGCCCTTTATTGATGAAGTAAGGTATCTTTTCTAGGGGGATTACATCATCTGCGGAGGGAACATCAGTGTGGGCAGCCACATACTTGGCTAGCTCCGGTTCCTCTTCGGCTACCCCATGTATAAACAAAGACTGAAAGGACGACCTGGACAGCTTGATCATCAGAGGTTCAGCTGGTGGAGCAGAGCGCAGAGTTGTTGGCAGGCTAGCGACCCCCAGCTTGGTACTTGATGCTGGACGGGGAGTGGTTGGTTCGCTAGAAGTCCCAAACCTTGCATCAGGATGATGATTCTTCTTGGGAAGGCGTATCGTCATCGGCTTCTCGGAGGGATTGAGCTTCTCCATTTGCGGCTGGCCGACTCTCGACAGCCTGATTGTCAGTGGCTCCGTTGTGGGTCTTGGCACTTGGCCAGACCTTGGCAGCCGGATTATCATCTGCTCTTTTTGCGCCGAGAGGCTGATTGCGTCCTTACGCAGAGTGGCTGTAAGGGGTACGGACTTGCCAGGTTTGCGAGCTTGGAGGTGGATCGTCAGAGATTCTTCTGATCCTGTGGCTGTCTCGGTACGAGCTTGCACATATTCTTCACCAAGGTGCTTCTTCGACTTTTCGTACAGGCAGGAGTCTGAGTAGTAGGATTCGACCCCTTTGAAGGGATCGATATCAGCAAATTCTGTCCTCACGAAGTCGTGTTTGTCGACATATTTGAAGCATTGGTGCAGCGTAGAAGGCACGATCATATAATCGTGTATCCAAGGGCGCCCCAAGAGGATGTTGTAAGAAGTATCTGCATCTATAACGTAGCAGGTGACTTCTGATTGGAGATCGCCAATCTGACACTTCAGACGAATCTTCCCAATTGGGTAGCTCCTGTCCGAATTGAAACCGCTGATGGCGGTGCTCGTAGGCGTCAGGCGATGCATCGGAATGCGAAAATAATGTAGCAGACCCTTCGGAATGATGCTGATGGAAGACCCAGGATCAATGTGCATCCGATCCACCTTTACGTCGCCGATGTATCCAGTATAGTATAACGGGCGATCGTGCAGGTTGGTTTTGATGAGCATGTCATGCGGAGTGAAGACGATGTTGGGCATCGCTCCCGTGCAAGCGCTGTCTTGGAGATCTGCAGGCAGGTTTTCTCCCGTGAGGTTGACCTGAGCCAGGTACGCGTCGGCATTTTGGAGTGCATCGCTCAAAGCCGTACCAACATCTTTTGATAGCCTCAGAAGCTCGTATAATGACAACTTGGCTGGTGTGTTGGCCAATTGCGCCAAGATGTCGAAGTTATAGGGCTTCTCCAGCCCCTGCGGTGCCTCTTTTCGGTGGGATTTGTCAAAGCGAGTCTCCTTCGGCCTAGACTTGTCGGTCGTTGGAGGCTGAGCCGGCCCCGGAGCGTCAGTTGTAGCAGGCTGATGATCTTCAGCCGAGTTATCAGCCATAGGTTGGGATTGTGGCCCAGACCAAGTGACGACGGATGTAGCTTCTTCGATATCTGCCGAGATTGTACGGTAGGACCTGACTTTTCCACTCTTATTTTTGCGAATGGAAGATGGTGTAGGCTGAGTCACTTCTGATACCAAGTCTGGATGGACCCACATGACCTTCCCTCGTGATGTGGTGAGGGGTACTAGACCAGCAGCCTAATCTCGGGGAGGTGGAAGATTAGCAATCTCCATTGTCGCTAGAGGGATGGGTACCATACCGTCTTGAGGTTCGGTTGGAGAAAAGATGCCAAATTGTACTGACACCATATTGGCTACCACAGTTACCTCTTCGAAGTCGATGGCCAGAGCGTTCGAATCGATGAGATTTTGGATGTACCGTTTCAGTTGGTAGCAGTCGTATGTGGCATGGTGGACGTAGCGGTGGTAATGGCAGTACTTTGGATTCTCTAAGTCTGTCGGCCGAGGTTCCTACCTTGGTGGAGGAAGCTGAATTCTGTCTCCTTGTATGAGCATGTCCAAGATGGGCTTGACGTGACCGTCTTCGAAGGAGTAAGTGATTTGCGGCCATTGTTTGTCTGCCGACTTTGGCTCAGGTTTCTGTGCTGTATCGGCTACCATAGCCTGCTTACCCCTGCTATCCCGATTGTTGGAGGGGCTACCTCCATTGTCGTTGTTGGTATTGGGATGCTTGCCCTTGTTCTCTCCGTCGGAGATGTACAATCCCAATTGGCGAGCCTTCTTCAATCGTTCTTCGGCGCTTGTGGCACTGATGATAAACGTCTTCCAGTCCTCGAATTGACTTTCGCCCATCCAGAGACTGATTGTTGGGAGCAATCTCTTTTGGAAAATTTCAATTAAGGAGGAATCCGGGTTTCCAGAGGGCAGCTTCATCGCGGTTTGGCGAAACCGCTCGATATAGTTCCTTGTCAGCTCTTTCTCCCCTTGGACGACGTCCATGAGGGTGGACATTATGATGTCCTGCCCTACTTCGTAGAATCTCTCCAAGAACATGTGCTTGAAGCCGGCGAAGGAGTGGATGCAGTTGTCTGGCAGGTTGCGATACCAGTCGAAGGTGACCCCTTCCAATGCCCCGATGAATAATCGTATGAGAATAGCATCATCATGGGGCAGATGGTCGATGGTGACCTCGAAGTAAGTGATGTACCGACTTGCTGAGGTCTTGCCATCATAAGGATTGATATTGAACGGCTTATATCTTGGTGGGAATGGAACATCCCTCCAGGCAGCAGGGTACGATTGCCGTATTCTGAGGTCTTGAGAATTTTTTCTAGCGTGAAACATGGCTCGGAGCTCCTGGACCTCTCTCCTCGCTTCGCGGGCTTCATCTACGGCGGTGGGGGCCGTTACTTCAGGAGGATTGTTGTCCGGGTTCGGTGCCGCTGAATTCGAGTCCGCATTGACCGCGGGACCCGCGCCTGTTTGGCCAGGCGTTCCTCCCTGCAGAGTTGGAAGAGCCACTTTGATCTCGTCTACAAACTTGACCAAGGCAAGCAGTATGGCCTCCAGAGTGTCGATGCGTTGGCGATCACTGGAACCACCTTGGTTACTGTCGGTCATGAATACCGTCCTTACGTGAGGAGAGATGGACGGAGCGGTAGAGGAAGCGCCCTCCGAATCATACCCCTGTAGTGAGAAGTTATCGGGGTATGTGGGAATGTTCTCCTCTGGTTCGGACTCGGAAGGAACAGTACCCCCAATCTCCGAGTTCTCCTCGTCTTGGGAGTTGTGGATGTCGTCGGAAACGTTGGGGTTTGCTGCATCTGATGGGAGAATTGTTTCCCCCGGCTCATCTTCTGGGAACATCGGATTATGGTGGAGGTTCGGAGGAGTGCTACCCCCAGTCCTAGTAACCCCCTGTGTTGTGGACGACGAATATTCCACTGTAGCAGATTTCGTCTTAGAACGGGTGCCTTGGAAAACTTCGGTGGTGGGCACCCGCTTAGACGACAGTCTTTTAGTCAAAGTGGTTGAAATCTTCGGACTGGGAACATTTGTCTTCTTCTCTCTCCCATCGGCGGGGACTTTCTGAGCAGAGTTGTAGGAGACGACGGGAAGTGCCTCGTCTTCTGAAGATGGCTGTTGCAGTCTTTGAAAGACGGACTGCCGATCTTTTCGCATCATCGCATTATTGCAGCAGCAGTTGACGATGACTTGGGTACAGTGACGTCCGTGGGAGGACTCTTTGCACCCCGGTGCGTCTTCTCTTTCCTTGCATTTGTGGAGGATGGCCTTACGCAAGTCAGATGGGTCTGGATCGACCATGTTTGCTCCCTAGATTTTGGGAGACTTTTGCGAACTTCTCTATCCGTTTGCCGCCGGGGGCTGGACTCGAGTGGTTCTGTCTAACTTCCCATCTGAGGCCCGCATAACAGTATACGGTACGCTCTGATGGTCAGAGATCGGGTCAGCGAACCGAGCTTTCCAAGCTCGCACTGCCCTAGACTTCTTTGCTCTAGTGCGTAAGGGCACATAGTAGGAAGAGTCTAGGTGATGCTGGAGAGAGTCAGACATATCTTCTTGGGAGCACAAGAGATCAGGACCATAGGAGAGGCAGTCGAAGACAAAGCCACGTGGAGTAGGCGTCATGCGGCTGTCATCAATAACCTTCATGCGGCTGGTAGGCATAGCCGCATAGGTCTTTTTCATGCGGCTAGGAGCTTCGGCCGCATGAGTTTTCTTCATGCGGCTGAATGATCTGGCCGCATAGACCTCCTTCATGCGGCTGGCAGACTCAACTGCATGAGCATCCTGCACGCTGTTGGCAGACTTGGCCGCATGAGCATTCGGCTTCTTCTTGGGGCGCGTAGAATCACTCTTTGTCCCTGCAAGTCCAGCATCGTAGTGCTTTCCTCTGTCGGACTTGGGGACAGCAGATGTAACGCCCCAGTCCCAAAATACGTAGGACTAGATCGTAATCATGCCAGCTGTATACATACGAAGTATACTCCAATATATGGAAACCTCATATGAATACATAAGCTGTAAAATGCAGTAGAACCATAATAACTAAATCTCATCCACTATGATAAATAAATGATATAAAAGCAACTTGAATTTGTCATGTATACAATCGTTGGGCGGAGACAAAGTCCACTACCAACTATCTCAAATAAAATGTACAAGAAGTGATCGATAAAATAATGAGACGAACCAAGCGCAATCGTCTTCGAAAGAATGGAGAAGATCACGGCCTTGGCTTGAACACCTGCAAATTCACAGAAGCACACACCTGGAGAGATAACCAGGTCCTCAGAGGGACGTAACAAGATACATAAAGAGCATGCCATAATAAACTGAATATATAATATGTCACAAACCGAAATAAGTGACAAGACGACAATAGGGTAATTTAACCGTACTACAGTGTTTATGCAGTTAAGAACAAACCTCCAACGCATGGGCACTCTGGCTTAGTAGCAGTAATCTCAGGTATGGCCCATCAGGATACCAGGGACCTCAAAGCATAACATTCATCGAATGTCAGAGGCCAGCAGTAAATCAGTATCAGGATCCAGGACCGTATCTCCCACGGAGATAACCGGCAATAGGGAAGTGCATACTTGGCCCATACGTCAAGGAACTGTTCTTCCCACCCAATGCCTAATAGAGTCACATCCATGTCTCAAATACCTTTACTAACTGCTAAGTCTCCTAACATGCCTCTATTAGCAGTTAGCCCTAACGCATGCGCATGGGGGATCAGCCCACACACAAGAACCTCTACATGCTACTCATCTCTCACATTCTCGTGGTACAACTGTGTCAAGGTATATGCGATACACTACAGACGGTAGTCTCTTAACTCTAAGTCCATATGCAGTCAAAGGATAATAACAAAATATATCTAGTATCACTGAGCGGACAGTAAATCAGTAACAGTAAGAACTGGAAATAAATGAGCAGTGATATGTAATAAAATGCAAACTGAATATAAACAGTATAATGGCAAGGTATCTTGCCTGAGGTTATGTGCAAAGGGAATAATCCAGTAGCTCGAACCGGCAAAATAAACAAAGCAAGAAAAGCCAAATCTCGCAGATGACTCCGGATGCTGCAACAAACATCACGAACGAGTTTGGAATATAAGATATACCTAGGAAACGTCTGTCCAAAAGTCAAATTCTGGAACAGGGACAAAATCATAATTTCGGGTCAAAACGATGTCCGTCGTTGGACCCGCTTTGCACCGAAACGCGTACCGAAGTCTACGGTCTCTAAAGTCGTCAAACTACATGTCTACGGTTTCAGTTTGAGGAGAGGAACTCAACGGTATGTCCAGTTTTGGATTCCGAGGAGCCGTGCACAAAATCGCCCGTTTGAGTGGGTCGCGGGCCCGCCAAAAGTGGGTCCCGATTCGACCTTCTCAGAATCAAACCAAACTTGGCATGCAGGACCAAAATTTCGATCCGGACCTGTTGGCGCAAGTTTCGTCTCGATTCGACGACTGTACACAAAGTTATGGACAAGTTTGCAAAACGCCGATACGGGGTATTTCGACGGATACACGTTGATTTCGTTGCTCACACGCGACGAAACTGAGTTCCGCCAGTTCCCACATATCCGCAACGTCTATACGCGTCTTCGATGCGTATAACGCGCGACCACGTCGTCCGGTTTGTCGGGGCGACGTCGTATCGGACAAAAATTTCAGAAATTAATATTTTAGAAAACAGTTTTTCTCACAAGTTTAACATGGAATTAATACACACACATAAATGGAAATACTAATCTACCAGTTACGTTTCCATCGTGGTTATGTTGTCTTCAAACGTGTTCAATTAGTTTTTACGAAAGGTTAATGAACAGCGAGAAAAGTGGCCGACAAGTTTGCGTTTCAAAACAGTTTTCAGAAATCAGAAAAGTGGGTTTTTCTCCAACTTCGTCTCGATTTTTCGAGCAAGTTGGATGGCCATGTCAAAATCCACCTAGGGAATCTTGAAGAGGGTCATGAGGGCTTTCTACAGGAATTTACGGCTCTAAAAACGGACTAGAATCGAGAGAGAAATCGAACGGGGAAGTTGGGTACCTGGAGTGGGAAAACTGCTCCGTAGGTGATGCGGGACTGACTTCTAAAGCTCCGTTCGTCGCGTACAAAGCTCCGTTGCTGGTGAAACGAAGTCGAGGACGAAGAGGGTATGTTTTGCTAAAATTTTCGTTTTGGGAGTCTAGGGTTTTGAGGCTTGTAAAAAGAGTTATATATATATCAACTTCGGATGAAAACCTAATACTACTATTAATATGTTATTATAACCCATGCATTTGCTCGCGGAAACTTTCTGCTGTACGCAGCCAACTTGTGAGGGTGGGGGCCCGCCCACTCACGTAGGTGGGTTTGCTTTCTTTTTTTTTTTCTATTTCTTTTTCTTTTTCTTATTCTTTTTCTTTTCTTTTTTTTTTTTTTACTAAATCTTTTCAAACTTATAAATATATATATATATCCATAAATACCCAAAAAATCTATTTAAAATTCAAATATCATTTAAAAGTCAACTATCCAATTATTTAATATATTTGAGCATATCTATATATATATAAATTCAATCCTTAATAGATCAACTCAGAATAAAAATAGTATTTAAATAGGAAAACATGGTTATTAAATCTCCACAAATTTTAAATAAAAGTTTAATATTATCTACTATATATATAATGCATCAAAATATATTTTTTACATATATGCGCAAATTTAAATTGCCATAAAAGGCAACAATAGTAATATCACATAATATCCATTAATATCAGCAATAATAAAATGTCTATTTAATTTTCACAAAATAACTTTAGTAATAATAAAATAATAAAAATTTCTCCAATGGGTGAACTGTACCACACACCCTTATCAGGGTCCCGAAACATGTACAATATTATAAAATATTATTTAATAATAAAATACCAATAATTGTACAAATATTTAAATAATTAGAATTGTACATCAAACTCTAAAATAGTTTTAAAAAATATTTCTAAGTACATAAAATAAGTCTACATGGCCATATTTGGTCACCCTACCTGCTTACATGGCCTGGGTTTGGTCCGGGCCCAATTCGGACTGAATTGGCTAAACCGGGCCATACAAAAAAATAAAAAAAACAATAATAAAACCAAAAATTGTATAAATTTATTTTTTTAAAGTCTAATAAATAGATAAATAAATAAATAAATAAAAATTAGGGGTCTTACATCCTATCCAACTTACAAGAATTTCGTCCTCGAAATTTAGGATTAATAGGGTAGATAGGTTTGAGGGATAGGAAGAGTTCGTCAATACCAAAAATGCAATTAAATTTGGTGGAGGCGATAAAACGGCGTTCAACACCATCATGCAGTAGAAATTTTGTGGAGTCGATATACACAAAAATATATCATGGTTATGGAATTGAATAAGGGTTGCCAGTGAAGGTAGCAAAATTTCGATAATCCCATTTGGAGAGTAATAAGGAATTGAGTAGATCATAGAGAAGAATTTAGACATTTGGGTGATGTGGTTCCTAGAGAGAAACTGGAGACAATCACCTCGATTGAGAGTTTGATTTAAGTGGATGGTTAGAATCATTCTCGAGTGCTCAAGAACAATTGGAAGGATACGATAATAATTCTAGGGTTGAGGAATGAGGGGTGGTTAAAGGCGATGATACAGCCACATGAGTCGGTCGGTGGCTATCTACATTTGTGTATAATTAACCGATTGGGCAACCAAAGATGATATCTTGAGTCTATCTAGCAAATACAGTGCCTTGTCTTTCCAAAATAAGTAAAAGACAAGAACAACAAAGGTTTCAAAGACGGTGTTATACATTGAGTACGAATTACGGGGTCCATAGGCGGCAAAAATAATTCAAAAGAGAATTGACAAGGCGGTCGCGGATGAGACTCTAAGGCAAGTTTACTATGTCTTCATCCACGTAGAATAATATATGATAAGCGAACCAAAGTGCAATAGGTTGATCAGACCATCATGCAGTGGTTCTGATTAGATAATATGTTAATGGGTGCACCCAATAAAATATGTCATGATCAAGCTTTGATAATGAAATAAGCTTGCAAAACTGAAGCCACATTAGCAGCATGAGATAGTCAAAATATGAGCATGGAAGGTACTGATGAAGGAATTTTAAATAGTCCAAGATCTTTTAAAATCAAGGCTCGCCTAAAGTTTGGGCCTATACAGTTGTCCTAGTGTTTCTTCATCTATGGCTGGGTAGACTTGATAAGGTAGGGTCCTCTGAATTTATAGTCTAAGTGAACTTACCAATGTGGTTCATGAAGAAAAGGTTTGCTAGGTGGTGAGGTATTCTACCCAACTTACAAGAATTAAACTAGTAGTGTGATAGGACAACGGGTCAAGCAATAAAAGTAAAGCACAAGGTTAGCATTTAGGGAATTAAGTAGAACAAAATCACATATCGGTCGAAAGAATTGAGTCGAGGTTGAATCCCTATCCGTGGTCAAAATATATTGGTATCATGGTAAAGACTATAGTTTGTCCATTTTGACTATAAGGTCCTATCAAGAAATAGAGTACAAGGAGATGGGTTTTGGTAGGACATGATATGTCTACAGGAAGGTGGGCTTGTCTAGGTCTTATATATAAAATTTGTTGGGAGAAAAAGTGTAGTGTTGTACTCCTAATATACAAGTCACGGTAGGGGACGCCAGAAGATCAAAAATAGAAAGTGGGAGTTCATGCGGTGAATTAATGCAAAATAAAGAAGATCAAGTTAAAGTATGAAATAAAATTAATTAAAGAATCCATTAAAATAATTTAGGAACACAATTCCGGAGAGAATATAGTCTCCTAGATGAATATAGTTAAGGAACCATTAAATCCTTATTCAAATTGCAAATGGGTTAGAAGGTCACAATTTAAAAGATCTAGAATTGAAGGAAGGTCGAGTAAGCCAAGGTGGAAATACAGTCACATAGCTGGGTAGATGACTAACAACACTTGTGTATATACTACTATCATGGTCATGGGTGATATGACAATTAGTGTGGAATACTCAGTAGGGTTATCTTGGGGCCTACCATTTAAATTTAACTCAAGTATCCTCAAAAAGTTTCAAAAATAAACTTTCAAAATAAACCACCAAAATTTGTATTTACTTCAAGCAGTTCAAATTCATCATAAAAAAATTTAAATCACTCTCATAAATCTCAAGCAAAATTTTATCACGTTACTACTAACCCTTTCCAAAATTAACGTTTAAACTCAACTATTTACTCAAGAGTTCATAATTTACGAATCCATAAAATTTTACAATTAATCAAAATTTTAACACTCTAAAATTTTTTGATAACTCATAATAAACTCTTAGCATATTAAAAGCAATCTCAAAAATTAAGCTCAATGCTCTCATAAATTTTAACTTCTATTCATGCTAAGTTATTCCAACAAAATCACAACCTTTATATGGTAACTTCCTTTAATCAATCAAAAAAAAATTCATCACATCCTTCGAAATTCTCCAAAAATTTAATATTAGCAATCCCATATTAAACTAAAATTTTTAAATAATCTTATAAGTCAAAATCTTTTTTTTCCTAAATAGATCTGTAAATCCTCAATCATAGGACACAATTTAAAATAAAGAAAAATTCTCAAAAAATGTTTTCATAACTTTCAAATATTTAAACCAAAATTTGCCATCATTACTTTCACTTAAAATTTAAAATATACTAAACACAAAATCACATGTTGTACAATTCAAATTTAAATAATTCCTATGGCAAATTTTTAAAAGCTAAGATCATTTTCAAACCAAATTTATAACTGTTCAAAGGCGTAAACTATAATATAATAATCATAAACATCAAAAATCGAAAATCAAATAAATTTTATAATTGTTCAAAGATGTATATCTATCATCCAAAACCCACAATTATCATAACTCAAAAAGCAACTCAATATTTTACTTGTGCCAGGATGTATAACTATAACCCAATAAATCATAAATATCAAATCTTTGAAAATCAATCAATTTCTTAAACCAAGTATGAAATTCTATAAATCCTCTGGTGTTTACTATTTAGAAATCTCAAGGTTAAAACTTTCCATGGTAATATACTACTTTACAAATTACTAATCATTAAATCACACTAAAAAAACCCTTTAACTCAATTAGAGTCTTAAATGTATTCCAATTGCCAATATAACCATTCTAGCCATGTGTTTGACCTATGAGCATATACTTGTGTAGTCATCTTCCTAGTTAACACTAAGCACGAAAATAAGAATCAACGGTAGAAAGAAATCAAGCAAGATGCAATTCAAGGAAGTCGAACAAGAGTTCGAAATTTGAAGCCAAAGGAAGAGGTCAAGCTGTATGGATGAGATTCCTATAATTCTAATCCTATGTTGCAGGTTCACATCGGTACAATAACGTAACCGAAGTGACAAACTCGACCTGCATGGGCCACCACAAAAACATGTAACGCCCCAGTCCCAAAATACGTAGGACTAGATCGTAATCATGCCAGCTGTATACATACGAAGTATACTCCAATATATGGAAACCTCATATGAATACATAAGCTGTAAAATGCAGTAGAACCATAATAACTAAATCTCATCCACTATGATAAATAAATGATATAAAAGCAACTTGAATTTGTCATGTATACAATCGTTGGGCGGAGACAAAGTCCATACCAACTATCTCAAATAAAATGTACAAGAAGTGATCGATAAAATAATGAGAAACCAAGCGCAATCGTCTTCGAAAGAATGGAGAAGATCACGGCCTTGGCTAGAACACCTGCAAATTCACAGAAGCACACACCTGGAGAGATAACCAGGTCCTCAGAGGGACGTAACAAGATACATAAAAAGCATGCCATAATAAACTGAATATATAATATGTCACAAACCGAAATAAGTGACAAGACGACAATAGGGTAATTTAACCGTACTACAGTGTGCAGTTAAGAACAAACCTCCAACGCATGGGCACTCTGGCTCAGTAGCAGTAATCTCAGGTAGCCCATCAGGATACCAGGGACCTCAAAGCATAACATTCATCGAATGTCAGAGGCCAGCAGTAAATCAGTATCAGGATCCAGGACCGTATCTCCCGCGGAGATAACCGGCAATAGGGAAGTGCATACTTGGCCCATACGTCAAGGAACTGTTCTTCCCACCCAATGCCTAATAGAGTCACATCCATGTCTCAAATACCTCTACTACTGCTAAGTCTCCTAACATGCCTCTATTAGCAGTTAGCCCTAACGCATGCGCATGGGGGATCAGCCCACACACAAGAACCTCTACATGCTACTCATCTCTCACATCCTCGTGGTACAACTGTGTCAAGGTATATGCGATACACTACAGACGGTAGTCTCTTAACTCTAAGTCCATATGCAGTCAAAGGATAATAACAAAATATATCTAGTATCACTGAGCGGACAGTAAATCAGTAACAGTAAGAACTGGAAATAAATGAACAGTGATATATAATAAATGCAAACTGAATATAAACAGTATAATGGCAAGGTATCTTGCCTGAGGTTATGTGCAAAGGGAATAATCCAGTAGCTCGAACCGGCAAAAAACAAATCAAGAAAAACCAAATCCCGCAGATGACTCCGGATGCTGCAACAAACATCACGAACGAGTTTGGAATATAAGATATACCTAGGAAACGTCTGTCCAAAAGTCAAATTCTGGAACAGGGACAAAATCATAATTTTGGGTCAAAACGTTGTCCGTCGTTGGACCCGCTTTGCAACGAAATACGTGCCGAAGTCTACGGTCTCTAAAGTCGTCAAACTACATGTCTACGATTTCAATTTGAGGAGAGGAACTCAACGGTATGTCCAATTTTGGATTCCGAGGAGCCGTGCACAAAATCGCCCGTTTGAGTGGGTCGCGGGCCCGCCAAAAGTGGGTCCCGATTCGACCTTCTCAGAATCAAACCAAACTTGGCATGCAGGACCAGAATTTCGATCCGGACCTGTTGGCGCAAGTTTCGTCTCGATTCGACGACTGTACACAAAGTTATGGACAAGTTTGCAAAACGCCGATACGGGGTATTTCGACGGATACACGTTGATTTCGTCGCACACACGCAACGAAACTGAGTTCCGCCAGTTCCCACATATCCGCAACGTCCATACGCGTCTTTCGATGCGTATAACGCGTGACCACGTCGTCCGGTTTGTCGGGGCGACGTCGTATCGGACAAAAATTTCAGAAATTAATATTTTAGAAAACAGTTTTTCTCACAAGTTTAACATGGAATTAATACACACACATAAATGGAAATACTAATCTACCAGTTACGTTTCCATCGTGGTTATGTTGTCTTCAAACGTGTTCAATTAGTTTTTACGAAAGGTTAATGAACAGCGAGAAAAGTGGCCGACAAGTTTGCGTTTCAAAACAGTTTTCAGAAATCAGAAAAGTGGGTTTTTCTCCAACTTCGTCTCGATTTTTCAAGCAAGTTGGATGGCCATGTCAAAATCCACCTGAGGAATCTTGAAGAGGGTCATGAGGGCTTTCTACAGGAATTTACAGCTCTAAAAACGGACTAGAATCGAGAGAGAAATCGAACGGGGAAGTTGGGTACCTGGAGTGGGAAAACTACTCCGTGGGTGACGCGGGGCTGACTTCTAAAGCTCCGTTCGTCGCGTACAAAGCTCCGTTGCTGGTGAAACGAAGTCGAGGACGAAGAGGGTATGTTTTGCTAAAATTTTCATTTTGGGAGTCTAAGGTTTTGAGGCTTGTAAAAAGAGTTATATAAATATCAACTTCGGATGAAAACCTAATACTACTATTAATATGTTATTATAACCCATGCATTTGCTCGCGGAAACTTTCTGCTGTACGCAGCCAACTTGTGAGGGTGGGGGCCCGCCCACTCACGTGGGTGGGTTTGCTTTCTTTTTTTTTCTATTTCTTTTCTTTTTCTTATTCTTTTTCTTTTCTTTTCTTTTTTTTTTTACTAAATCTTTTCAAACTTTATAAATATATATATCCATAAATACCCAAAAAATCTATTTAAAATTCAAATATCATTTAAAAGTCAACTATCCAATTATTTAATATATTTGAGCATATCTATATATATATAAATTCAATCCTTAATAGATCAACTCAGAATAAAATAGTATTTAAATAGGAAAACATGGTTATTAAATCTCCACAAATTTTAAATAAAAGTTTAATATTATCTACTATATATATAATGCATCAAAAATATATTTTTTACATATATGCGCAAATTTAAATTGCCATAAAAGGCAACAATAGTAATATCACATAATATCCATTAATATCAGCAATAATAAAATGTCTATTTAATTTTCACAAAATAACTTTAGTAATAATAAATAAAAATTTCTCCAATGGGTGAACTGTACCACACACCCTTATCAGGGTCCCGAAACATGTAAATTATAAAATATTATTTAATAATAAAATACCAATAATTGTACAAATATTTAAATAATTAGAATTTGTACATCAAACTCTAAAATAGTTTTAAAAAATATTTCTAAGTACATAAAATAAGTCTACATGGCCATATTTGGTCACCCTACCTGCTTACATGGCCTTGGGTTTGGTCCGGGCCCAATTCGGACTGAATTGGCTAAACCGGGCCATACAAAAAAATAAAAAAAACAATAATAAAACCAAATTGTATAAATTTATTTTTTTAAAGTAATAAAATAGATAAATAAATAAATAAATAAATAAATAAAAATTAGGGATCTTACAGCAGAGTTCTCTACGGCTCGAAGTGGAGCCGTATGAGACTCGCCTTCGCCATCTTGGGTAGCAGAGAGTACCCCGTCCAGAGCTTGTGGAGGAACAAATAATTTTGGCCTCTACTCGCAGCGAGCTTTCTTTGTGCGGTTCGCTTCTGGACCGGGCCAGCGCTTCCTTCAGAGAGCATTTCTTCAAAATGTTGGTCGAAGCGGACGACCATCTTCTGTTGCGTGGAGCCAAGTTTGGCTGCATCTGATTGCGTTACCAACTCCTCAGCCGTGGAGAAGTTTGTCTCCAGCAGAGTCGCTATCGTGTTTGCCATGAATATAAAAGAACAGAACAATTATCGGAGGACTGGACTTTTACTTCACAATACAAACTCGCTTGTACAAAGAAAGCCTAGGGACGAAAACCTAGGTACAACAATCTAAGTACAATTGTTTATTTTAGATCTGGGGTGACGATAGAGGCTCGAGAAAGCTACGGCAGCTCTGCCTTACTCCTTGGACGATCGGGTGCAGCTTGGCTCTGTAGTAGAACTGTTGGGCATTTATGAAGAAATGCTCTCTCTTCAGGCACTCTGGCTCTATGCCTCTCTCTGCCTCTATGTATGTCTCTCTTCTCTCTCTCCGTATATCTCTGCGTCTGTCCGTGTGTGTGTCCTCTGCAAGGGAATGGCACCCTGCTATTTATAAGAGTAGGGGGCCTCATTAGGGTTTACAATGATTGCCCATTCTTGTAAGTCGGCGGCTATTGATCATTGGTTCTGGGCCGTTCATCGAGATTTGAGCAGTAAATATGATTGCATCAAATCCTTTGTGGGTAATTAATGTTGATTGACATAAATCCTCCTAATTTGTCATGCCAACCTCGAATTTCTCGACACGTGTCTTTAATTGGCTTATTTGCAAATGATCTGATTTGATCCAATATTTTATTAGGATTTGCTGAGAGATTTCGATCAATCTGATGCCACGTGCCCTGCTATCATGCCACGTGTCAAAACAGCAGAAATCTGAGCCACCGGAAAGTTGGGCCGCATACGGCTGGCTACGTGTCAAGGGCTTGAGAGTGGCCCGTATAGTAATGATTTGAGCTGCATGAGTGTGGATGACCACATGAGTGAACCGCATGGAGATAGTACTCGTGAGCCGCATGGGGCTGTCTTCGTGAGCCGCATGGAGCTAATCTTCGTGAGCCGCATGGAGCTAGTCTTCGTGAGCTGCATGGGGCTAATCTTCGTGAGCCGTATGGGGCTACTCTTCGTGAGCCACATGGGGAGTCTCCGCTTGGGCCGCATACAACTGTCCACGTGTCAAAGCCGCATGACAGTTTTGACTCTCGGGGGATCGTGTCAGAGATTTTCTTCGCTTCCCAAGGAGTCCGTCATTATGAGGAAGTCATAATGATTCTTTATGTCAGAACTGTCACCTTGTCAGAGTGTCAGCCGTCAAGGCATTTAATGCTGTAATGGACAAGGGGGAGAGCTGTTTTGCAGGCCACGTGGCTCCTCCTTGAGCCGCATAGAGCTTGTTTGAACCGCATAGACGCTCGAGCCGCATGAAATTGTGCCGCATGAACTTTCTGAGCCACATGGGGCTCTCTGGCCGCATGGATCTTTCTTTATTCTTTTCCATGCTTCTACAATATTATAAAACAAAATTATTTTCAAAGTCCTTCAAAATAATAAATAAGTATTAAAATATTGAAAGATAACCACTCTATGATTTTAGTAGATGGTAAACAACTAACTATCCAATTTAGTGTGTTCACTAGATACAAAACTTAGCCATGACTAAGAAATATTATTTGTAAAATATAAAAATTAAAGGTATCATATTTTAGAAACATATAAAAGATAAAAAAATCCCATAAAAATTTAAGGGGTTTACACCAAGACTACCCCCACTCCTATGATGATTTGACCTTTAGGGCCTATTCTCGAAGTACCGTCGAAGAACATCCACCAGACGGAGTTCACTTCTGCGATATTGGATTCCAACACTTCGTTTGGAATGTCTTCGTAGAGTTTGGATGTTTTCGGTATCAGGTGTGCGGCTAAAAAGTCGACCAGTGCTTGACCATTGACAACTTTTTATGGAATAAATACCATAAAATATGGTGATTAGAGTATTGCCCATGTAGCCAGTCTAGAGTTTATCCCTCCTGGCTTTGTCAGGAGGACCTTGAGTGGATTGACTAGGGATATGACATAGATTATTTGACCCGTCACTAGTAGCGAGTCTTCTGAATGGCAAATACTAGAGCTAGGCACTCTTTCTTGACAGGGTTGTACCGGTGTTCGACCCAATCATTGTTCTACTTAGATAATAGATGGCTTGTTCATGGCCCACGTCATTGTTCTGGGCCAGCATGGCACTAATAGAGTGGTCCATTGTACGGACATAGAGCAGGATTGGTTTTCCCATACCGAAGCTACCAATACCGGAGGATTTGTGAGATAAGCTTTGATGTCATCGAATGCCTTTTGGCACTCTTCAGTCCAAACGAAGGAAACTTCCTTTTTCATGAGTTTGGTAAAGGGTTGGAACCGTCCAGAAAGATTTGCTATAAATCTTCTGATATATGCGAGACGACCTTGTAGGCCTCAAAGTTTCTCAGATTCTTTGGAGGGTTCATGTCAAGGATAGCTTTGGTCTTTTAAGGGTCGACGTGGATACCCTTCGCAGCGAAGATAAAATCCAAGAACATGACGCTAGAAACCCCAGAAAAATGATTTAGCTGGCTTCATCTTGAATCGGTATACCCACATGAGATCAAAGACCGTCCTTAGATCATGCTCGCCCCGAGAGCGACTTTTAACAGCGATGTCATCCACATAACATTCGACTGTCTTGCGAAGATGGTGCGTAAGATGGTGATCATAGCTCACTGGTATATTGCACCTGCATTCTTCAATCCAAAGGGCATCACTGTATAACAAAAAAACCCATCGGAGTTCTGAACGATGTATGCTTCTCGTCATTGGGGAACATCTTGATTTGATTGTAGCCTGAATACCATTCCATGAAGGATATGCGTTCGAAGACACATGTGTTGTCGATCATCACGTAGGTGATCGGAAGGGGAAACTCATATTTCGGGCAAGCGGAGTTGAGGTCCCGGAAGTCTATGCAGACTCGAATTTTTCCATTCTTTTTGGTAACGGGGATAATGTTGGCTACCCAGTCGGGGTTGTTCTTCGTCGATAAACCCACTGGTTATGAGTTTTTCTACTTATTTCTCAATACGTCCATAATATTAGGACGAAAGTGTCGCTGTTGTTGCTTAAAGGTTTAGCATTGGGCAAAATGTTAAGTCAGTGCATGCAACTTGCGGTTCTAAACCCGCATGTTCTCATAGCTCCAGGCGATGACGTCGATGTATTCCTTGATAAGCTGTATCAAGGATTCTCGATCTTCTCCTGTCAGGCTTTTGCTGATGAAGATGGGTTTAGGTGAGGATTCGTCCCCTAAGTCAATTTATTCAACTTTATCTTCAGTGGGAGGCTCTCCTTGTTCGAAACAAGATTCCCATTAAGCTCCCAGGCGTTGAGCCCAGGGTTCTTCTTTGAAGAATTCTAATGCTTGATCGTCATCCTCTTCGAGAGGGTGTGCAGATGTTATATTGACCGATAATACTTTCTTAAAGATTGGGCCGATGCTAGTGTCGGAGTCCCAAGTAAAGGCTTCGGATAAGTGGGAATGTACTATAGCTTCATCCTCTAAGCTTTCTGAGGTTGTTGTAGTCGTTATATAACCTCCCCATCGAGTACGGTGGTAGTAGTCTTGAGGCTTCCCCTTTGGAACGGGAAGTCGTAGTGGAAGGCATCGACCTTTTCCATAATTCAAGCCTTTGCCAATTTTAAGTCATAACCCATATTCTGGATGAGGTACTTTGCTTGATTAGTATAATTGTATATTTGTAATCTACCATTATTCGGCTCTGGTTCGGTTGGAGAGAGGTCTTGATGGCGTTCGACCTTGCCGAAGATGTTGGGTTTTTCTTCCTTATTTTGTGGCGGAACTATATAACAGACTCATCGTCTTTCAATGCTTCGCATAGAGCATCTCGAGTATCTTTAGATAGTCGGAGAAGCTCAAACAGTGATAACCGAGCCGGAGTATTGGCGAGCTGCGCCAATATGTCGAAGTTGTAGGACTTAGTCAACCCCAAAGCACCTTCTTTCCTTAGAGGCTTGTCGAAATGAGCCTCTTTTATCTCTGTCTGTCGGCTGCTGGAGGTTGGGACGAATCCTCCTTTTGGGCAGCACTAGTTGTGACGGGAGGTTCCTCCTCAGCCGTAGCCTCCTCCTGCTGAGTGTTTTTTTGACCGTGTCACCACTGAAAGGCTTCCTCCGGAAAAGAAGTGACCATTCGGCAAGACTTGGACTTCTTGCCTTTAGTTTTGGTGATAGGGTGTACCACTGGTTGAGTCAGCTCCAGAGCTAGATCTGGGTAAACCCACATGATATTGCCCGAGATGTAGCGAATGGCACCAACCGACTCACGTTGTCATGAGTCAGTGGAAGTTTGGTTAATTCCATTGTTGCCTTAGGAATAGGGACGACACCATCTTGGGCCTCAGTTGGTGACAGGGTGCCAAACTGAAGGGACACCATGTTTGCAGCGACCGTTTTGTCCTTATAGTCGAGAAAGAGGACATTCGCATTGATCATCATTGGATGTAGTTCTTTAGTATGTAGCAGTCTTGGGTTGGGTGCCGAACGAACCGATGGTAGTGACAATACCTTGGATCACTAACTCTATCCACCTCGTCGAGACGCTTAGGATCAGACAACTTGATCTTGTCGCCTTGCATCAATACCTCAAAGAGTTGTAAGGTATCTTTGTCGTTAAAGGAGTAGACCTTCTTCTGTCTTGGTGCAGTTGGTGGTTTTAGGAGCTGAGGCACCCTTGGAGGTATTGACTGTCAACGCCTGCTTCCCCTTTTACTCATGCCCGCTGTTGTTACTATTGGAGGGGTGCTTCCTTTTGTCGTAGAACGAAGGGAAGTTGAGTCCCAAGAGACGAGCATCTCGAGCCTTTATTTAGCGCTTTCTGCCCCAATGATGGGTACGGTCCAGTCCTTCTACTGGGTAGAATCGACCCAGAGTTTAACTGTCGACATCATTCCGGTAGGAGTCCATCAACACCGATTCAGGAATACCGGGTGGTAGCCTCAGACATGCTGGATGGAAGTGCTCGATATAAGCTCGAACCGACTTTTCCTTCTGGGTGATTTCGATGAGGGCGGACATGGTCATGTCCATTCCGCCATCATAAAATCGAGAGAGAAAAGGGTGTTTCAGATCCTCGAAAGAGGATATACAGTGATCAGGGAGGCTACAAAACCATTCATAGGCTACCCCTTTCAACGTCCCGATAAATAGATCTATCAGCAAGGGGTCATCCTTTGGCAAGTGCCCCGTCATAGAGGTGAAGTATGTAGATATCGGCAAGGTAACTCCTTCCCATTGTGTCATGCCCCAATTCGACGAACCGTTCATCCTCGTATCGATTATGCCGAATCGATCGTCCTTGCTAGGGCATGATGCCGTACGAGTCTGGAGTTGTACTCGTACAGGCAAGAACATTACATTTGATACATCATTTGAAACATCAAGTTGAAACTTCATAAATTTCAGAGAATTGAACACGCAGTATAGGAAGATAGAAATATGCTTTCATTGATAACTTGCAACTAAGTGCAATTTATATTACATTGGATATGCCATTGCGGCTACATTAATTGAAAGAAAAAAATACTCGATAAGCTACTGAACTAACACTTGTCATTCCATACATTCACCCTTTTATACATTGAAAGCCATCGATGAATTGGCTTTAAAATACTTTTGAATATGAAGAGCTTCAAAACTCATTTCCGAACTTCAGCTTTGGCTTAACAACGTGCACCCCAGAGTCCTCGTCACCTGTAGGGTTGGAGGATTAGTACACTTGGGAGTGTACTAGTGAGCGGGACGAACCCACTCGTCTAAACGACTCTGATTGTAAAGGTAGGCATGCATTGGAGTTTTCTATCTATTTAGAACTAAATGAATTCAGTTCATACTGATAGCCTTCCTTGAAACAGTAAAAAGCATACAACAAAACATAGCATATTAACTCATTTCTCACCCAGTCGTGCTCGTCCCTGCATAAAATAGAGATTATAATTTCCATCTGCATAAGACAATAGGTGAGCATGCTACTATCTTATATGTGTGGTCATTGGTGCTATGTACCATGAGGGACTTTTATATGGCATTGCGACGCACTGTCAGCCTGGGTTGCAAGCCCTACTAGAGGTACCGTAATGCCTCGTGACATAGCATGATTTTGTATATTTCCCCTAGGTTGATTCGGTTCTGATGCCCCACATACCATTTTGAGGAAAATTAAACTTGTGCACAAGTTGTCCATGACCATGCCAATGCGTGAACAGTTTAATATATATGAAACATATTGCATAGCATGGACAATATTGAGCAGTATTATCATTTTTCCCAACTCATGTAACGAATCATTTTCCCTAAAGCCGTACTTCTGATTTGGCATCCCGTAGGCACTAATTTCCTGAGGTACCATATGCCGCAACCAACATTTCATTTTATTTTACCGATCATGAAATAGGCTCTCTCTTTCTAGAACCTTATATTTTCACATTTTGATGTAAAACTTATATTTTCAAAGTAGTTTACTCTAAATTGATACAGCTATCCTGACTTCTTGATCTTAGTGATTTGGTATGCATTTAACTTGGCTTCGTCGATTTGAATATGTTTGAGGCAAACTAAATTTCATTTGCGGGAAGGAGTAGAAAAGAAGGGCCAAACTACCCACCAAGTATTTTATCATGCCGAGAGTCGAAGCGCTTTACAATTTTCAAGCTTCAGTTACGTGAGCTCCTATATTGGCACCAACATTTTATCAGAATCCTTCTTTAATCCACCGTTTCGAAATGCGTAGAATGAATGCAGAAATCGATATGAAAACACATTCATCAAAACCAAGCTGCAAAAACTCAAGAAAACCATACAACAGTCTAGTCCCATCGAAGGGTCTCTTATATAGGGCTCACTCGTCGAGATGTAGCCTGCTACATCTAGGACATATTCCAACATAAGCCGTTCCATTAGTTGGATCGATTCTCGTAACATTCGTCCAAATCAATTTATTCGATGCCACAAAGTGTTATCGTAAGCCAAGCTCAGTGATCGAATCAAATAGCCATCTAAGTTCCGATCGATCTGACTCGTCGCAAGCATATTACATAGTCCGTCGCCTATCGAAAATGGGACACTACATAATATACCACTAAGAAAAAGTTTCGTCCCAAAACTTAAGAACAAGGGTCTGACCTTAAGTTTGGCAAACAATGAAGGATACTTCTCCTTCATCTCTACCTTCATCTTCCATGTTGATTCTTCAACTAAATGGTTCTGCCAAAGCACGCGAACCAAAGACATCGACCAATTTTACAAGGTCTTTTCCTTTTGGTCCAAAATTTGAATAGGCTCCTCCGAGTAAGACAAGTCCGCACGTAGCTCCAACTGATCGAAGATAACCACATGACTTGGATCGTACACGTATTTCGAAGTTATGATATGTGGAAAATATCGTGCACTTCAGCCAAGGTAGGAGGTAGTGCGATCCGATAAGCAACAATCGCAACCCGCTCGAGGATCTCGAAAGGGCCTACAAATCTTGGGCTTAATTTGCCTTTAACATCGAACCGCATCACGCCACGCATGGGCATTACTTTCAAAAAAACATGGTCCCGACCAAAAAGTTTAGTAGTCGTTGACGAAGAACTGCTTAGCTCTTTTATCGACTTTGTGCGATGCGAAGTCTATTGCAAATCAAGCGAACCTTTCGACGGCCTGCTCCACCAGTTCTGGTCCGAGCACTTGTCGCTCCCTGACTTCATCCCAGCATATCGAGACCAACACATTCTTCCATAGAGCGCTTCATATGGAGCCATCTGAATGCTCGATAGATAACTGTTGTTATACGCAAACTCTGCAAGCGGCAAATGCTTATCCTAACTAGTCTTTTGATCGATCGCATACAGCAACATATCCTCTAGGATTTGATTCACCCTCTCCTGACCATCTATCTGGGGGTGGTATGGAGTACTAAAATTAAGTTTGGTCCCCATTGCAGTTTGCAAACTCGTCCAGAAATACGATAGAAAGTGCCCGTCTCCGTCCGAAACTATTGTGGCTGGTACCCCGTGCAGTCAAACAATCTCATCGATATAGATTTGTGCTAACCGATCGACGCTCCATGCTACTTTATTTGCGATGAAGTAAGTCGACTTGGTCAATCTATCAACAATGACCCAAATTGCATCATCCTGCGGCGTCTGTAACGCCCCAGAACCAGAATACTGGAGAGCAGAGGCATATATAGCCAGCTACGTATAATGAAATGGAATCCACCTCACTATACGGTCACGGCTGTCTAGATATATGAGGGTTTAACTACAAGCCATCAGTCTCTTACGGTCATGAACAAGCCTATTGTAATCTCAAGCAAGTAATAACAGTCACAAGATGTTAGAGCATCAAATATACAATAGTAAGGCGTCCCATACATTACATATTTGGATGATCATGAAGCTAGTCATTACAAAATGTGAAGACTAGCAAGAGTTTTGTCATACATGATCAACCCTAGGATTTGTCAATCATGTTACAGCCCGTAGGCAGACAGTAAATAAAGTACAATCGAGCTAACACGTGCTCGTCGGCTAAATGCCTCAAAAGAATATTTTTACAATAGAGCGGGAGAGCCAAAGTAAACCCACTCGTTGCCAGGGTTCCGTCTAGTGGTTGTAGGAGCGTAAAAAGTGCTTCGTAGACTAAGTCAAAGAAGTTGAGAACTTTACGCAATTCAAACTGAGTCAAACTCAAACTTTACGCGAGCAACTCTCTACGCGAGCAACTCTCTACGCGAGCTACTCTCTACGCGAGCTACTTTACGCCAGGGCTATTCATTGAACTTTACGCTAGGGACAGACTGTCAGGCCGCATTTAATGCAAGTGATTTGATCTGACAGAATGATTTTTGACAGCATGCAGCACAGAAGTCGAGAAGATTGGATTTACACCAAACCCAATACTCATCGTATAGTGTGCAGAGGGGGCTACTTTACGCTCAATAAAACTGCTTCTTTTAATACGATAGTTATTCTAGCTTTTACGCTCAAAGCTATTGTGGGCGTAAAGTTTATTTGGGCTACTTTTTACGCTCAAGGCTATTTTAGCCACTTTACGCGGGAAGTTTATTTTGAGCTATTTTACACCCAGTTTGTCACTTTACGCTAGGAGTGTATTTTGGGTCATTTACGCCCGATCTTTCTGACAACTTAAGAACGTGGTTGGCCCACG
>JANAVB010022770.1:0-103141 GCA_029216955.1 Iris pallida | reverse complement strand
CATCTTGCACTAATTGTGGTAGGAAATCAAAATTGCACAAAGACGACATTGGCCGTTACAATCTTCTTATCCTGTTGGAGAGTAACTGCTCCAGAGTTGACCATCTCCTGTATTTTGCCTTTGAGCATGTAGCATGCTCGAGTTGGATGTCTTATAAATCTGTGATAAACAATATTTAGGGTGGTCAATTTACCCACATTTTCTGGCCATTTTGCCTCTGGTAGTTGAAGCTTATTGCTTTTGATTAAGCAATCGAAGATGTTCATAATATCATCTTCATCAAAAGAATACTCTTTTTGGACGAAGGGCTTTCTGTGGTGGTGCTGATGGAGTGGGTGCCGTTTGAGCAACATTAACAGCCAACGACTCCTTGCCCTTGAGATTGATGGCCAATGTTTCTTTACCCTTGCGATTGTTCTGGCGATTATTACCACTGGGTGTGGAATGTTCATCTTAGTTAGGATGAGTCATTTGAACTCCTAACTGCTTGAACTTCTCAGCGCTAACCTCCGCCGCCTTGGCATTCACAATAAAAGAAGGCCAATCTTGGAATTGTTTTGATCCCATCCACATGCTAATGATAGGTAACAAATTTGATTTGCAAGTGTCTATTGTTACAACAGATGGAGTTCTTAGAGGCATTTTAAGTGCCTCTCGACAAAATCTTTCAATGAAACTCTCTGTGGATTCATTGTCTTTGTTTAATTTTAATAAGGACAGACATAACCATATCATTGACCCCCTCATAGAATTGTTCCAAGAACATTTGCTTGAAACCAACAAAAGAAGTTATGTAGCCATCAGGCAAGCTACGGTACCAGTCGTATGCTGCACCGGCTAAACAACCGACGAACACCCTAGTAAGGAGAGCATCATTTGGCTGCAATTGATCAGTCATCACTTCAAAGTGATTGATGTACTGACTTGGAGAAGTGCTGCCATCAAACAGCATAATGGTGGGAAGTTTGTGCTTAGGAGGAAATTGAACCTCCTTCCATTTTGCAGGATAAGGTTATTTTATCCCAAGTCTTTGTAAACCGTCTTTTTGCTTAAAAGCCTCAAACTGAGTGCGTAAAAATTTTACAGCCTCATTAGCATCTCCTGATGTCTGTGAATTGGTGGGCTGATTTGAATTGTTAGGAGGAGGAACCGTATGGTAATTACCACCTCCAATACCAGATTGACTGGGAGCAGCTTGAATTGGTACAAAGCAACTTGGGGAGTGATAGAACTGGGGATTCCCAGGACCCTTACTTTGGTGTGTCTGTTGATCTATAGAAAATTAAACAGATTTAATACGTGTTCTAACCCTTCATAGGTAGAAACTAGGGTTCATGATTTATACCTGTGGCGGAAAGAAGACAAGTAATTCCTGACAATCTCGAGCGGACGACCCCAAGATTTTCTGCACGTATTTCTTTTTCGAGTTGGACGTCGTCTGGGCGACGATCTCCCAACCTTTCTTCTCTTTGGCAGCCCTCTCTTTCTCTCCTTACGTGAATTACGAATTTAGAAAAGCTTCAGATTTCTGACAAGTAATTTGGCGGCCAGAGAATAAAGGATATATAGGCTACGGCAGGGACCATGAGGAGAAATTAGGGTAGGCCTTCTAACGGATCTGGATATCCCGTGTTCAGCCCAAACACACAATCCAGGCCCATTAATAATAGTTCGTCCACTAATGAGCTATTGTTGCACTACCTCCATAATCCCAAATTATGTTTATGGGCTCCTTTTATTATATGCTCGTTTGGCTCCCCATGTTAAGATATCGTATGTCTGTCGATCAAATTAAGTTACTGACAACTATATTGATTCGACATCCTTTATCCTTAAGTAGTACCGCTCAACTTTGTTTGTCATGTCGGATATAATCCACCTGCAGGGTTTACATGACAATCCTTATGAGCTCCTTAAGGGGATATCATCAACCCGATGTATCGGAACATGGATTCCATTTATAATCAACAGCCTATCATGCATACAATGTTATTACCTAATTCATAGAGGTTATTGATCCATAATGAATCTCACTCTTTCATGAGTCAAAGTAATGCACACTGCATATATGTCTATTATTATATCCGGATTAAGAGCACAAGCATCCGTAATAACAGAGGTGTTTTGTTCTCTTATGTAGTCAGTACAAAGAGAACAACCTCAAGTGGTCATGTTCAATACACACAAAGTGTACTAGTATAAACCTATAGTCAAGATAGACTAATACCAGATTACACTACAACCTTTCTAATAGATTTTCCAAGTCCATCTAGGTTGTGAATTATTTATATACTCCATAGGGAACTGATAATATGATCTTCTGTGTGACACCACACACCATATTATTTATAATATAGAATATCAGACATTTGTATTAACACTTGCAACAAATATAATATGCAAACATTTGCCCATATGATTCTCAATCAAAATTTAAGGAAATAAGGTTACTACAAAAGTGATGCTTTCAGTATAACCCTAACAATCTCCCACTTATACTCAAAGCATTGCTTTTCAGTATACTGTTACAAATCTCCCACTTATACTTAAAGCCATGCTGCTATACATCTGACTCCTATTCCCTCAACATGACTATCAAAAGCCTTAGCTGGTAAGCCCTTTGTAAAGGGATCAGCTAGGTTGTCGGCTGATGCTATCTTTATCACAACAACTTTTCCTTTCTTTACGAAATCTCGTATCAGGTGGTACTTGTGCTCAATGTGTTTACCTGTCTTATAGGCTCGTGGTTCCTACGAGTTTGCAACTGCACCACTATTATCACAATAAAGTGTAATAGACTTTGGCAAACTAGGTACCACATCCAAGTCCAACAGAAAGTTTCTGAGCCAAACCGCTTCTTTGGCTACCTCAAAGGCTGCCACATACTCGGCTTCCATGGTAGAATCAACAATACATTTTTTCTTGATACTCCTCCACACAATGGCTCCATCTCCCAAAGTAAACACATAACCTGAGGTAGATTTCCTGGAATCCCTATCTGACTGAAAATCTGAGTCTGTATACCCCAAGGAAACTAAACTATCTGCCTGGTAAACTAGCATATACTCTTTAGTCCTTTACAGGTACTTCAAAATATGCTTTACGGCAGTCCAGTGCTCTTGTCCAGGGTTAGACTGATATTTGCTGACCATGCCTACGACAAAGCAGATGTCTGGTCTCGTACATAGCATTGCATATATTAAGCTTCCTACTGCTGAAGCATAAGGAACTGTCTTCATATTCTCTATCTCTTTAGGTGTCCTCGGACACTGCTTTGATAGAGCAATTCCTTGTCTAAAAGGTAAGAAACCTTTCTTAGAATTTTTCATACTAAAATAAGTTAGTACATTATCGATATAGGAAGCTTGGGATAAGCCCAACCTCCTTTTCTTGCGATCGCGCAGAACTTTGATCCCAAGGATGTGACCTACTTCTCCCAAGTCCTTCATATCAAATTTTTGGATAACCATACCCTTACATCAGATAACACCTTCACAATATTTCCAATGAGCAAGATGTCATCCACATAAAGTACTAGGAACACCACCACGTTTCCGTCACACTTTCTGTATACACATGATTCATCCTGACATTGATCAAATCTATAGGATTTTATCACCTGATCGAAACATATGTTCCAAGATCTGGAAGCTTGCTTAAGTCCATAAATGGACTTCTTGATCTTACAAACAAGATGCTCTTGGCCCTTTTCAATGAACCCGTCTGGTTGCTACATATAGATGTCTTCCTCAAGACTTCCATTAAAGAAAGATGTCTTGACATCCATTTGCCAAATCTCATAATCGAGATGATCTGCAATAGATAAAAGAATCCGGATAGACTTAAGCATGGCTACTCGAGAAAAGGTTTCCTCATAATCGATACCCTCTTTTGAGTAAAACCTTTTGCTACAAGCCGAGCTTTAAAGGTTTCAACCTTACTGTCTGATCCTTTTTCTCTTATAGACCCACTTGCATCTAATGGCTTTTACACCAACGGGTGGTTCTACAAGCTCCCAGACCTGATTAGAATCTATAGATTCTATTTCAGATATTATTGCTTTTTGCCAAGACTCTGCATCTTTATCTTAGAGTGCTTTATTGTAGGTTCAAGGATCATAATCTTGTTCCTCAGGGACGAAGTCTGATGACTCTTCCAAGAACATATATCTATCAGGTTGTATCACAACTCTCCCACAATGACGAGGCACTATCGGTTGTGGTGTAACATTTGTGACACGTTGTACAGTTATTTGTGGTTCATCCTCTTGTACTGTTGGTACTGAAGTACTTGGTGTCTCACCTCTCAGTTCTTCTAGAACAACTCTACTTTTGGGTTTATGGTTCATCACATAGTCTTCCTCTAAGAATCGGGTATTGGTGCTAACAATGACCTTCTGATCCTTAGGACTATAAAATAAACCTTCTTTCGTTCCTCTTGGATAGCCTACAAACAAGCGTACTTCTGTACGAGATTTCAACTTATCTGCTTTCCCATTCAGCACATGTGCTGGACTACCCTAAATGCGAACATGTTTCAGACTAGGCTTACGTCCAATCCACAGCTCTGTGGGAGTAAGAGGTACTGACTTAGAAGGAACCAAGTTCAAAATATAAGCTGCAGTCTCTAAGGCATATCCCCAAAATGAATCTAGTAAATCCGAATAACTTATCATTGATCTAACCATCTCCATAAGAGTTCTATTCCTTCTTTCGTCTACACCATTCTGCTGGGGCGTTCTAGGTGCAGTCAATTGGGATGCAATCCCAGCCTCTGATAAATAATCCCTAAACTCTCCAAAGAGGTACTCGCCACCATGATCTGATCGTAATGACTTGATACATTTTTTATGACGTTTTTCCGTTTCAGCCTTGTACTCTTTGAATTTTTCAAAGCACTCAGACTTACGGCTCATCAAATAAATGTATCCATACCTTGAATAATCGTCAATAAATGTTACAAAATATTCAAAGCTACATCTAGCTTGGATAGTCATGGGTCCACATAAATCAGAATAAACCAATTCCAACACATCTTTGGCCTTATACCCTTTTGCCGTAAAAGGCCTTTTAGTTATTTTACCTTCCAAGCAGGATTCACAGACTGGTAGTGCCTCCACTTCCAATAAACTCAAAGGTCCATCTTCAACCTGTAAAATCCCTATTTTTTTAATTATTATTTTATTATTTTATTAGACTTAAAAATGAATTTATGCAATTTATGATTTTTTTTGAAATGACCTTAGCCATTGTTGAGTTTTGGAGCACCAGACTACCATGAATTTTGGCACGGAAGATGTAGCAGTGAGCCTTGACTAGTGTACTAGCCATGCCGGAGGAAGCCTAGCCATGGTAATGTCAAATCTAGGAAAATCAGACCAAATTATGAATTGAGTTATTTGTAGTATTTAATTAAATATTATTTATATATTAGTTTTTAGATGGCCCGGTTTGTCCAAACCAGCCCGAACTGGGTCCGAACCAAATTTAAGCCCAAGCAGGCATATGGTGGGACCAAAGTGGCCATACCTGAGATACGGTCCTGGATCCTGATACTGATTTACTGCTGGCCTCTGACATTCGATGAATGTTATGCTTTGAGGTCCCTGGTATCCTGATGGGCCATACCTGAGATTACTGTTACTGAGCCAGAGTGCCCATGCGTTGGAGGTTTGTTCTTAACTGTATAAACACTGTAGTACGGTTAGATTACCTTATTGTTGTCTTGTCACTTATTTTGGTTTGTGACATATTATATATTCAGTTTATTATGGCATGCTCTTTATGTATCTTGTAACGTCCCTCTGAGGACCTGGTTATCTCTCCAGGTGTGTACTTCTGTGACTTTGCAGGTGTTCTAGCCAAGGCCGTGATCTTCTCCATTCTTTCAAAGACGATTGCGCTTGGTTCCTCTTGTTATTTCATCTATTCCTTCTTGTACATTTTATTTGAGATAGTTGGTAGTGGACTTTGTCTCCGCCCAACTTTTGTACAAATTACAATCCAGCATTGATATCTATTTTATATTGATTCTTTTATTGTGGATGAGATTAGTATCATAGATTACTGCATTTCACAGCTTATGGATACATACGATGGTTCCATATATTGGAGTATACTTCGTATGTATGCAGCTGGCATGGATACGTACCTAGTCCTAGGTATTATGGGACTGGGGCGTTACATGTTTTGTGGTGGCCCATGCAGGTCAAGTTGTCACTTCGGTTACGTAATTGTACCATTGTGAGCCTGCAACATAGGATTAGAATCTAGGAATCTCATCCATACAGCTTGACCTCTTCCCTTGGCTTCAAATTCTGAACTCTTGTTCGACCTCCTTGAACTGCATCTTGCTTGATTCCTTTCAAACGTTGATTCTTATTTTCGTGCTTAGTGTCAACTAGGAAGATGACTACACTAGTATATGCTCATAGGTCAGACATATGGCTAGAATAGTTATATTGGCAATTGGAATGCATTCAAGACTCTAATTGAGTTAAAAAGGCTTTTAGTATGATTTAATGATTTGTAATTAGTAAAGTAGGGTATTACCACGAAAAGTTTTAACCCTGAGATTTCTAAATAGTAAACACCAGAGGATTTATAGAATTTCATACTTGGTTTAAGAAATTGATTGATTTTTAAGATTTGATATTTATTGGATTATAGTTATACATCCTTGCCCAAGTATAAAATGGATTTGCTTTTCGAGTTGTGATATTTATGAGTTTTGGGTGATAGATATACATCTTTGAACAAATATAAAATTCATTTGATTTTTGAGTTTTGATGTTATGAATTATTGTATTATAGTTATACACCTTTGAACAGTTATAAATTTGGTTTGAAAATGATCTTAGCTTTTAAAAATGGCCATAGAAATTATTTAAATTTGAGTTGTACAGCTTGCAATTTTCGTGTTTAGTAAATTTTAAATTTTAAGTGGAAGTAATGACGGTAAATTTTGGTTTAAAATTTTGAAAGTTATGAAAACGATTTTTGAGAAATTTTTATTTTAAATGGTGTCCGATGATTGAGGATTACAAATCTATTTAGATTTTTGGTAAAAAAAAAGGATTTTGACTGATAAATTATTTAAAAATTTAGTTTAATGTGAGATTGCTAATATTAAAATTTTTGGGAGAATTTCGAAGGATGTGATGGAAAGTTATTTTGATGATTAAAGGAAGTTACCATTTAGAAGTTATGATTTTGTTGGAATAACTTAGCATGAATAGAAGTTAAAAATTGATGAGAGCATTGAGCTTAAATTTTTGAAATTGCTTTTAATATGCTAGGAGTTTTATTATGAGTTATTTGGAAATTTTAGAGTGTTAAATTTTTGATTGATTGTGAAAAAAATTTCATGGATTCGTAAATTATGAACTCTTGAGTTAAATAGTTGAATTTAAACGTAAATTTTGGAAAAGGTTAGAGTAACGTGATAAAATTTTACTTTGAGATTTATGAGAGTGATTTAAATTTTTATGATGAATTTGAACGGCTTGGAGTGAATACAAATTCTGGTGGTTTATTTTTGAAAGTTTAATTTTGAAACTTTTGGAGGAAACTTGAGTTAAATTTTAATGGTAGGCCCCATGATACCCTACTGAGTATTCCACACTAATTGCCATGTCACCCATGACCATGATAGTAGTATATACACAAGTGTGTTAGTCATCTACCCAGCTATGTGACTGTATTTCCACCTCGGCTTACTCGACCTTCCTTCAATTCTAGATCTTTAATTGCGACCTACTAACCCACTTGCAATTTGAGTAATGATTTAATGGTTCCTTAACTGTATTCATTTAGGATACTATCTTCTCTCTAGAACTGCGGCCCTAACTTAGTATTTTTACTGGATTCTTTAATTAATTTTATTTCATGCTTTAACTTGATCTTCTTTATTTTGTGCATTAATTATCACCTCGTGAACTCCCACTTTCTATTTTCGATCTTCTGGCGTCCCCTACCGTGACTTGTATATTTGGAGTACAATACTACACTTTTTCTTCCAATAAGTTTCATATATAAGACCTAGACAAGCCCACCTTCCTGTAGACATATCATGTTCCACCAAAACCCATCTCCTTGTACTCTATTTCTTGATACGACCTTATGGTCAAAATGGCCAAACTATATTCTTTACCATGATACCGATATATTTTCGACCACGGATAGGGATTCAACCTCAACTCAATTCTTTCGACCCAATATGTGATTTTGTTCTACTTAAATTCCTTAATGCTTAGCGTGGTGCTTTATCTTGGTTGCTTGACCCATGGTCCCACTACTACTAGTTTAACTCTTGTAAGTTGGGTAGAATACCACACCTAACAAACCTTTTTCTTTGTGGACCACATTGGTAAGTTTACTTAGACTATAAATTCAGAGAACCCTACCTTATCTAGTCTACCAAGTCATAAATGAAGAAACACTAGGACAACTGTATAGGCCCAAACTTCGGGCGAGCCTTGATTTTAAAAGATCTTGGACTATTTAAAATTTCCTTCATCAGTACCTCCCTTGCTCATATTTGGACTATCTCACGCTGCTAACGTAGCTTCAGTTTTGCAAGCTTATTTCGTTATCAAGCTTGATCATGACATATTTATTGGGTGCACCCATTAACATATTGTCTAATCAGAACCGGTGCATGATGGTCTGATCAACCTATTGCACTTTGGTTCGCCTTCGTATATTATTCTACGTGGATGGAGACATAGTTAAACTTGCCTTAGAGTCTCATCCACGACAACCTTGGCAATTCTCTTTTGAATTATTTTTGTCGTCTATGAACCACGTATGGTACTCAGTAGCATCGTCTTGAACCCTTTATTGTTCTTGTCTTTTACTTATTTAGAGAGACAATGCACTGTACTTGAGAAATGGACCCAAGGTATCACTTTAGTCATATGGCTATATCCTCGCATTAAACTACTCCTTCTACCCCTCAACCTCATCTACCCTATTGTTCCTAAATTTCGAGGACGAAATTCTTGTAAGTTGGGTAGGATGTAAAATCTCTTTTTTTTAATTATATTATTTTTATTATTTTATTAGACTTAAAAATGAATTTATGCAATTTATGATTTTTTTTGAAATGACCTTAGCCATTGTTGAGTTTTGGAGCACCAGACTACCATGAATTTTGGCACGGAAGATGTAGCAGTGAGCCTTGACTAGTGTACTAGCCATGCCGGAGAAAACCTAGCCATGGTAATGTCCAAACTAGGAAAACTAGACCAAATTGTGAATGGAGTTTTTATAGTATTTTAATTAAATATTATTTTATATATTAGTTTTTAGATGGCCCGGTTTGTCCAAACCTGCCCGAACTGGGTCCGAACCAAATTTAAGCCCAAGCAGGCATGTGGTGGGACCAAAGTGGCCATGTAGACATATTTTATGTACGTAAAAATAATTTCTAAATTATTTTAGAATTTCATGTACAAATTTTAAATCATTTAATTATTTGTGCAATTATTGGTATTTTATTATTTAAATAATGTTTTACAAAATAGTATATTTTGTGGACCCGAAAAAGGGTGTGCGGTATAAGTGCACCCATTGGAACAATTTTATTAATTATTATTATTGAAGTTATTTTGGAGATTTATTAAACATGTTTATTCTATTTAAATATTATTAATATGTTGAGTTGGTTTATTGTGAATGGAATTTATATATATATATGTAGATATATTTAAATATAGTAAATATTTGGATATGTGACATTTAAAGTGTTATTTGGATTTAGATAGATTTTTTTTGGATATATATAGTTATATATAAAAGAGATAAGAAAAAGAAATGAAAAGAAAAGAAAAGAAAAGAAAAGAAAAGGAAAAGAAAAAGAAAAAAAACAAACCCAACCCCTTAAAGGGGCGGGCCCCACCTCCATGCTTGCTGCTGTACGCAGCAAGCCCGCAAAGAATTCGTGAGTGGGCCATTGGTGGTGTGAGTAATAATATTTGTATTAGGTTTTCACATAATTTGTTTTATATATAACTTTTTCCACAAGCCTCAAAACCCTAATCTTCCAAAACGAAAGTTGAGCTGATCATACCCTCTTCGCCTACGAATTCTTTTCACCAGCGACGGAGCTTTGTGCGCGACGAACGGAGCATCGGAAGTCAGCCCCGCGTCACCCACGGAGCAGTTTTTCCACTCAAGGTACCCCACTTCCCCACGGCATAACTTTTTACTCGTTGCACCGATTTTCGATCAGTAAGATTTTCTGGAAAGTAGACTTGACCCTCTTCGAGATCCTCTAGGTTGATTTCGAAAACAACCCATCTACTTGCTCGAAAAATCGAGACGAAGTTGAACAAAAATCTGTTTTCTGTAATATTAAAAACTGTTTCAAAATATCAACTTGTCGGCCACTTTTCTCGCTGTCCATTAAACTTTCGTAAAAACTAATTGAAGGTAATCAAAGACAACTTAACCGAGATTGTAACGCAGCTTCTGGATTCACTTTTCATCTAGTATGTAGAAAGTTACACGTTATTAAAGTTTCCCAAAAAACTGTAAATTCTGTTTTCAAAAGTGGAAAAACACCCGATACGGCGCACGCCCCGACAAACCGGGCGACGTGGTCGCACACTATATGCATCAAAAGGTGCGTATGGATGATGTCGACATGTGGGAACTGACGGAACTCGATTTTGTTGCATGTGTGCGACGAAATCAGTGCGTATCCGTCGAGATATCCCGTATCGACCCTTTGCAAATTAAGTCACAACTTTGTGCACACTCATCATATCGCGATAAAACTTGCGCCATTGGACTCGAAATATTTTCTGGTCCTGTGAGCCAAGTTTGGTCCGATTCTGAGACTGTTGATCGGGACGCTATTTTGGCGGGCCCACAATCCCACTCAACGGGCGATTTTGTGCACAGCCCCCCGGAATCCAAAATTGGACATACCGTTGGGTTCGTCTCCTCAAAACAAATTGTAGACATATAGTTTGACGACTTTAGAGACCGTAGATTTGGCACGCATTTCGGTGCAAAGGGTTCAACGGCAGAAATCGTTTTGACCCGAAATTACGATTTTGCTCCTGTTCCAGAATTTAACTTTTGGACAGACATTTTCTAGGCATATCCTTTATTCCAAACTCGTTCGTGATGTTTGTTTCAGCATCCGGAGCTTCTTGTGGATTTTGACATTCGTGTTGGCGTTTCTGATTGTTGGATTTTGCTGCTTCTCGCACCACCCTCAGGCAAGATACCTTGCCGTTATACTGTTATATTTAGTTTGCATTTTATTACATATCACTGTTCAGTTATTTTTAGTTCTTACTGTTCTTAATTACTGTCTGCTCAGTGATATTAGATATACTTTGTTATTATCCTTTGACTGTATTTGGACTTCGAGTTAAGAGACTACCGTCTGTAGTATATCGTATATACCTTGACACAGTTGTACCACAAGGATATGTGAGATGAGTACATATAGAGGTTCTTGTGTGTGGGCTGATCCTCCATGCGCATGGGATATGGCTAACTGCTAATAGAGGCATGTTAGGAGACTTAGCAGTTAGTAGAGGTATGTGAGACATGGATGTGACTCTGTTAGGCATTGGGTGGGAAGAACAGTTTCTTGACGTATGGGCCAAGTATGCACTTCCCTATTGCCGGTTATCTCCGCGGGAGATACGGTCCTAGATCCTGATACTGATTTACTGCTGGCCTCTGACATTCGATGAATGTTATGCTTTGAGGTCCCTGGTATCCTGATGGGCCATACCTGAGATTACTGTTACTGAGCCAGAGTGCCCATGCGTTGGAGGTTTGTTCTTAACTGCATAAACACTGTAGTACGGTTAGATTACCTTATTGTCGTCTTGTCACTTATTTTGGTTTGTGACATTATATATTCAATTTATTATGGCATGCTCTTTATGTATCTTGTTACGTCCCTCTGAGGACCTGGTTATCTCTCCAGGTGTGTGCTTCTGTGACTTACAGGTGTTCTAGCCAAGGCCGTGATCTTTTCCATTCTTTCAAAGATGATTGCGCTTGGTTCTTGTTATTTCATCTATTCCTTCTTGTACATTTTATTTGAGAGTTGGTAGTAGACTTTGTCTCCGCCCAACTTTTGTACAAATACAATCTAGCATTGATATCTATTTTATATTGATTCTTTTATTATGGATGAGATTAGTATCATGGATTACTGCATTTCATAGCTTATGCATACATACGATGGTTCCATATTGGAGTATACTTCGTATGTATACAGTTGGCATGGATACGTACCTAGTCCTAGGTATTATGGGACTGGGGCGTTACACAACCAGTCTTTGAATCCTTCTTAGGTTAATATGCCATAATCGCAAGTGCCAAAGATATGTTTGGTTCATACAAGAAGGTTATTTTCTCTTATTTAAGTTAGATGACATATTATTTATTTCTATAAGTTGCATTGTGGGCGAAATAGGATTAATGACATACATATTATCAACCAATGCACCAGAACAGATAAAATGTTTATTCTTTCTAATAACAATATTGTCATTAAAATAAACTGAATATCCATCCTTAACAAACATAGAATCAGAAACTAAATTCCTTCTAAGTGAAGGTGCATAAAGGCAATCTCTCAATGTCAAAGACTTATTTCTACCAAAAGATAAAGTAACATCTCCTAATGCAACGACCGATACTTTTGTAGCATCACCCATGAACAAGCATATCTCTCCATCACCGAGCTATCTGGTTTTCTGGAACCCCTATAATGTATTGCAGTCATGATTAGTGGCTCCTGTATCTATACACCAGGTGCCGGTAGATAACACCGCTAAACATGTTTTAACTACTAGTAAATGAGATATACCTTTTTTGTTTCCTTGTTTGAGAAGTAGACAATCAGTCTTCCAATGTCCTGACCCTTTGCACTTGAAACATTTGCCTTTCGACTTTTTTACCGCACCTTGAGGTTCCATGCCCTTCTTTGCTGAGTTTACTTGTTTCTGAATGTTATTCTTCTTCTTACCGTCTTTTGGCTTAGAAGTAGAAGCCTTTTCAGAAACAAAAATATGATCACTCTGCCTAAAGAGAGATTCAGCATCCTGTAGCTCCTTTGTAAGTTCTGCCAAACTATACAACCTTTTGTTCATGTTGTAACAGAAATTGTCAAAACTTTTAGGCAGAGTCCCGGGAATGATGTTGACCTGGGATTCTCCATCAATTTTAGCTCCAAGGATCTCTATCTCATTCAGATGATCCATCATCTTGAGAACATGATCCCTTACTGGTGTACCCTCAGCCATTTTTGTATTCATCAAACATTTCATAGCGAATTGCCTAGCTGCTCTACTCTGATGTTCGAAGAGTTCTTTGAGGTTATACATCATGTCATAAGCTGTGGCCATGGTTTGATGCTGATATTACAGTACATTTGACATACATGCCAGAATGTAACACCGTGCCATCTCATCTACCTTTTTCCACTTTTTATAAGCCTCTTTGACCTCTTCATTAGAGTTAGCATCAGGCTTATATGGGCATTCCTCAACAAGTATATATTTGTACTCCTCAGCAGTCAGAACAATATCTAAATTATGTTTCCAGTCAATATAATTAGGTCCAGTAAGTTTGTTTTCTTTAAGAATCACCATAAGTGGCTGAAAGAATCATTTTAAAATCCTGAGAATCACATAAATAAAATTACATAGGGAAAAAAAAATTTTGAATTAATTAAATATTGATTCCCTCAAAACAATAATAAGAAATTCACCAACACCTTGAACACCATGAATTTAGCATACCACGATAGTGTGGACGTATACAAATTCAACTTTGTTCAAGTAGTTTTTTCTTATTAATTTTACTATCATGTCAACATAACTTTATGACAAATAAAATTAATATGTTGGTCTTGCTCTGGTCATACAAATAATAGCAGTGACTCCGATGGGGAGGATACCATTATTTGTATCTAAGTGTATACCATTACTTAATACTAAGTCTATTACCTTGTAGTGAGTTTCTTCAGATGGAGAAGTGAACACATACTAGGTAACTTTCTACAATTATCCCTAAGGAAGTTTGTACTGGTGATCCATAATTATACTCATCCGATATGGAGGAAGGCACTAAAGCCAACGCACAAGTATAATTACATTCACCTACAAACCAGTAATGGAGACCATATGATTTATATTAAATAAATATCCTCTTCCACTTAGTTACTTAACAAAGAAGTTTTTCTACTAGTTGTATTATGTCAACGTCCATTATTAATGTAGGCTTAGTTTTTCAAAAAAAAACATCCACACAATAATAAACATGCATAATCAGAAAAAGAAAAATGATAACAAATAAGAGAAAAATATCCAACTATTATGGTCATCTTTCCTGCTCCGTCCTCAACCATTCGAATCCAAAATATGGCATTGCACAGATCTATTCGGGGTTCGATTCCTTCATCGAAAATTATTTGTCTGTCTCTGGACTGCTTAAAACCAGCATCTCGTCCGGCGTCAGAAACAACCACCACTGCCATCACGATTGATCAAAATAATTAAAATTACATCAATCCTATGCCTCCTGAAAGCGTTCACACATAATCTAGATTAAAAAATTCAAATAATAAGCACGATCAACCCTCGTAATTTTAATTACATCCACAACAACAACAACATCCACGACATGTTCGTGGTTTAAACAGCACAATCAAAAACATACATTGGACCATAATAGTTGGATCTAAGATGCCTGTAAAACTGAGTTAGAACAGATCTACATCTGCCGATTGAGGAAGTGTCAAAGGACCATTCCCTTTGTTGTGTCTAGTTTTGGCACTAGAACATTGTTTCTCCAAGTTCAGAACTGGAGAAGAAGAGGGAATAGCCAAAAGACTAGTTCTTTTAGGTTGCGTTAGGGCAACATGGTGTGCAAACTGTACCTGAGCAGCAGAGTGCTTAGGTTGCACCATAGCCAAATGGGCTACTGGTTGCGCCTTAGCAGCAGGTTGCGCCTTGGCAGCAAGATGAGTTGACTGCACCTTGGCGGCAGAGGGAGTAGACTGCGCCTTGGCGGCAAAGGGAGTAGGTTGCGCGCGGGCAACAGAAGCAGAGTGAATAGACTGCGCCTTGACAGCAGAACGGATGGATTGCGCGCGGACAGAAGCAGGCTGAGCCTTGGCAGCAAAAGGAGTGGGTTGCGCACGGGTAATAGAAGCAGGCTGCGCCTGAGCCACAGATACAGATTGCGCCTGGGTAACAGAGCACTCAGGTTGCGCCTAGGCAACAACAACTGTGAAAGACTTAGGAGTCCACACAGTTCTATTTTTGGTGATAGTCACAGTGCGCTTGTTGCTCTTGTTGTTGATCATATCCTCGTAGGCTGTCTGGTTGACTTGAACAACTAGAGTCTTCTGCGTCTTGCCAATCGATGCAGCATCACATTGAGTTATCACCTTCTCGTCGGAGGAGAAAGTCGTCCCCAGCAGAGGCGCCATTTTGTTTGCAAAAACAAAAAGTTTATAACAAACTTTAAAAGAAATCGTACAAAGTACAAAATTTTTTGGGGAAGTACAACTTTAGAAATCTGATTAGAAGACGATCACTTTATCCCTTGGACTATGTGAGCTTGAAGACTAGAGCCTTTGGAGAAGGCAGCAGCAATTTTGCAAGAGTTCTTGATCTCTGTGATACTTTGATAATGATTAGAAACTCTAATTATAGAGTTCTGGAAATAACTGTTTTAGAAGTTAATCTGATGTCCGTGAGGTTGAACTACGCCACTTTGGGTTGCGCCAACCTTAAGTTGTGCCAACTTCCATTCAGTTACACAAACGTGCACTAACTGTATTTAGACGCGTGTCATCATATGATTGAGATGTGTATGATCGTGTACAGAGTAGTGAACACGTTTTGAGAGATTAGTGGCATGTACGCCACGTCATCCTGCTTTAGAACGTAAGTTGTCTCAACTTCATCAGGTTGTGCGAGCTTCAGTCAACGAGTCAAATTACGCTTGATTGGGTTGCGCCTAGGCGCAACTCAGTGCATAGGCACGTGGCAGCATTTGAATGTATGAGAAAAATTTGTTCAGATTGCGCCTAGGCGCAACTTACAGAGTGCACGGAACAGCAGTTAATCAAATCGTCTTGAGCGGGTTGCACCTAGGTGCAACTCAGTGCATAGGTACGTGGCAGCATTTGAATTTATAAGAAGAATTTGTTCACATTGTGCCTAGGTGCAACTTGCAGAGTGCGCGGAACAACTGTAAATCAAATCGTCTTGAGCACCACGCTTTACGGGATTCGAAGAGATTTTCTTCGTTTATCGTGCTGTCAGTTGTCAGTGCTGTCAGACAATGATAGCAATTATTGTCAGGCACCACGTAGACTTTGGCGCAATGTGATTAGACGCAGTCTAATATATGGCGCAACCTGATCAGTGGCGTAGTTTGATTCCTGAGCTTCATAATAGTGGCGCAGCTTGATTTCTTGGACTGTAATGCCCATATCTCGTATTACGTATTTAGAATACGTGTATGTATTTTGATCCGTATTGTATGTCTCCCTGCTTGATTTATTTTAGCATTTCATTGAGTTTATCTTGGTTCGGTTCGGCTTGATGTGGTTAGGCTTGGTTCGGTTTTGGTTGGAGAACCAACCCACCCTACCTACCACCACTCCCACCATAAATATCAATTCCATTCTCTATCTTCCATTATTACTCATTACTCATTTCTTCTTCTCCATCTTTACTCTTCACCTACCAGGAGAAAGAGAAAGAGAGTTTAGGCAAGTGCAACTTGCTTCATGGAAGAACTCTATTTTTATTGTTCCATTTTCTTCCTTATGTGTTTTTAACCAACTTTAGTATTTAGCATTTTCCATTTCCATGGCTAATTTCTTGTAGATCTAGCTTTGTGGTATTTTTGTTTTTGTGGGTTTTGATCTACCAGACTTGCATATTTTGTAAACAAATGGTTCCATGTTGTAGAAAATTTTATTTCACCCCAAATCGACCTATGAAGGTCCGCATTTGGACTCCGATTGGAGATTTGGTGGAGTGGAGAAGCCATGGTATTTTCCATGAACACCTTCTCTGTTGGAGTTGGTACAGTTGCTGACTTGCATTAAAATCCTGGCCGCATGCAACATTAGATGCCATGCATATTTAATTAGTTGGCTGCATAGTGGTTTTCGTAAAGTGTACTGCATGGCCGCATAGGCTATAATGCAGCACTTAGCCGCATGGCTCAAATAATTGCATGGCCACATATATTGTATATTGCTTGCTAAAGTTGCATGCTTGTATAAGCATTTATTATGGCCGCATAGAAACTGTATTAAGTTAGCCGCATGAGAACTCGTTACCATTGGCCGCATAAGCATAAATATGCTTGGCCATGAAGCAATTTGCTTTGCTTGCATAAAGCACGGCTTGCATTGCTGGCACAAGTTAAAGTTGCCTTTGGTCGCATATTAATGTTGCATTATTTGGGCCGCATGAATTAATTAGTTTGCATTGGCTTGCGTTCTTGCTTACATGCTTGCTTTCACTTTGCTTTTATTTGGCCGCATAAAATTTATTTGCTTGTCGCATGAATGCTGCAAGCTTGGCTGCATGCAAAGCAAGGCTCCCTTATATAAATATTTATGCCTGGCCCCTCCCTTACTTAATTAATTATTGGCATGACCAACCTTTTAGTTGTAATTAATTAATGACCGTATGGATGCCATCCCAGTTCTTCGGCCGCATGGGACCCCACCCTCTCTTGGCCGCATGGGGTCCAGTAATCCCGAGCCGTATGAGTTTTTCCCCTTTCAGCCGTATGGCCTCTCACCATTTCTTGGCCGCATGGCCTTATGTACTTGGATGTCATATTATAATATAATGTAATCATTGCTTGGCCACGTGAACCATTAATTAAATGGTTCACGTGAACCTTTTTCTTACTGCATTAATTGTTGGGTCCCACATGGCCTCTGTACTTGAGTGGCCACGTGTCCTTTTCTTTTGCTTGAGTGGAAGCTTGCATTTATTGCGGGTTCCTCTCTTCTTATCTTTTTTTGGCTGGTTGTATGAATATTTCTTGCTGGCCGCATGGCCCCTTCAGTTATTTTCTGGCCGCATAAGCTTTGGCTGGCCGCATGGGTGGCCTCCCTTTGGCCGCATGTATGTTCTCCCACTTTTGGGCCGCATGGGGTCCACTTTGATTGTTTAAATATTTTATTTGCCTGAATTGTGGTCAGAATTTCTTCCCACTCCCAACATGAAAGTTGTAAAGTTTCTCCTTGGCTTCAAGAATATATATATTATAAATAGATTATTATTTAATTGTACAAGTTTTTCCCCTCCTTGATAAATGACATGACTTGATAGTGACCCGTCGTGGTGCACACCTGACAAGATAACTTGACCTGACAAATTTGACATGATAAACATGACATAATAGTGGCCCGACGTAGCGCACTCTTGACAGTGAACCTGACATGATATTCCGAAGGCTATTACGACGGCTAGCTTGACATAACAAGATTGAATAACCTGGACACCGTGGACGATTGTGCTTGTACAAATGAACCCGTATTGTCTTGCATCATGTCTAGGATGGGGACCCCTGAGTACCACGGTCAGGGATACCCACTGTAAATGGCTAAGGCTAATAACTAGAATAATTCAGTAGTCATGAGAGATTTCCCCAGTTACAGGCGATCCCATTATCCCGGCCACAATTGTTGGACTTGTAGCCTGCCGTCGAGTAGGGCACATTTCCAACCTACTGTCATGTGGGGCACTTCATGAAACAATTTCTACGTACACTGTCATGTGTTGTACACCAAGCTACCTAATAATTATTGATAACTGCTTAATGAATCCAAGTCGCCTGGATAACCTGGATTAGCTGCAGGGCTTGTGGCTGGAGGAACATCTTATTGCATATTGCTAGTAACTAAGGCTTGTGATAACCCTAGTTAGTTAAAGTATCAAGCCGTACTTATTGCTTGGCCGTGAAATGTTGGATGGAGTTTACCAGTCTATTCTTGTCTTGATTCTGTACAAGATTGTTACAGGACCTGTTTTCTTATTTACCTTGCCGATAAATGGTGGGAGAAGCCAAGTTCTGTTCAGACGAAGGGTTACAACCCCGGTCCTTATTTGGTTTACAGGTTGTAACCTGGTTATCTGAATAGTCCCATGGTTATCTCATCGTATATCACCTGTCATGCTTGATACGTTTTACCTTATCAATAGTAATTGAGGCGGGTTTCTATTCAGGCGAAGGATTGCAACCCCGGTCCTTGTTTGGTTTAAGGGTTGCAGTCTGGCTACTTGAATGGTTTCTTCGTACTCAATATATTATTGTTATCTCAGTTATTATCAGTATATTTTAATTACCCTTGCTATTCATTTATGATATGCTGATTTTAGTTCCTAAGTGAAGCCTCCTTTGTGGCACTTGCTCTTTCTGGGGTCTGACCCAGCTGGTTTTGTATGGCCAGATTCCGGAGCAATCCCAGGGGATCTACCGACCTTCCAGCCACATGGTGACCACTAGACGGAATCCTGGCTACGAGTGAGTTTATTTTGGCTCTTCCACTCTATTGTAAAATTATTCTTTTGAGGCGTTTAGCCACCGAACAAGTGTTAGCTCGTGTACATTTTACTTACTGTCTGCCTACGGGCTGTAACATGATTGGCAACCTAGGGTTGATCATGTATGACGAAACTCTTGCTAGTCCACACATTTTGTAACGACTAGCTTCATGATCAGCTGAATATATAATGTTTGGGACGCTTTACTATTGTATATTTGGTGATCTTACATCTTGTAACATTTATTTGCTTGCTTGTGATTGAGACACTAGGCTTGTTCTTGACTATAGGAGACTGATGGATTGTAGTTAAACTCTCATATATCTAGACAGCCGTGACCGTATGGTAGAATGGATTCCATTTTATTATACGTAGCTGACTATGTCTGCCCCCGCTCTCCAGTATTCTGGTTCTGGGGCGTGACATGGTCTAAGTGGTGGCTCATGCAGGTCTTGTAAATCAAGATATGTGAGGGTATACCGAATAGATGTCTCAATCAGCACTCGCCCTTGATCTCTGCCCGTATCTTCTCATCCCTGAGATTCTTGTCCTGGTCACATGCTTGTATCGTTGATCTGTCCTGATCCTTCCTTATTGTTCCCTATGTCGTCTTCTTCAGCGACATTGTTCCTGGACCTGCTGATCAGCAAGGCGGAGCACCTCCCGTAGACCAGCAGCAACCAGAAGATCAGGTCCAGCACTCAGGAGCAGCCTTTCGAGTCATGCCTACCGGGGATCCCGAGCCACCAGTTCAGCCCGTCCAGCCTACAGAGCCTGATGATGGCACCTTGGTGGGACTCATCAGGACCTTGTTAGCTTTCCAGGATCGTAGAGGAGATGCCTTGCACCAGGCAGTGGAAGATGCTATGAACAGAGGCGGTCGTCATGGGAACAGTACAGCGAACAGTTTCAAGCGCCTGAACCCTCCATTCTTCGATGGCAGCGAAGATGCGATAGCCGCAGATGCTTGGCTTCAGGATACAGAAGTAATTCTAGAGGCAGCCAGGACTCCGAAAGACGAGAAGGTAGCCATAGTACGCCTGTAGTTACTAGATCTTGCCCGTAGCTGGTGGGCGGCGCAGGCCGTTGGATTAGTGGCCCCTATTGTCTGGACAGTATTCAGGGAGAGATTCCAGACCAAGTACTTCGATACGGTGGCTCGGTATGATCTACAGACCAAGTTTACCAATTTGAAGCAGATGGGCAGGACGGTCGACGGATATGCGGCCGAGTTTTCCAGACTCAGTCGGTTTGCTCCCACCTTGGTAGCAACCGAGTATGATAGAGCCCAGCAATTCCAGCAGGGGCTCCATCTCGATATTCTACTGGCAGTGGAGCAGTTTGAGCATCAGACTTTTGATGCGAAACTGAGGACAGCTAGGAGGCACGAGTATACCTCCCACAGGATCGTGGACAAGACCGGGGGTCGGAAGCGATATCACGGCCAGATGACCCAGTCGACAGTACCAGTCCCGGCAGTCAGGGCTTTGACAATTGGAACTCCGAGGCAGGCGCCCTCAGTGACGTCGATCACGTCCCCTCAGCAACAGAAGCAGAAGCAGACTTCTGCAATGGGCTGCACTCATTGTGGGAAGCCAGGACACGTTGTTTCGGAGTGTCGTAGAGCACAGGGATTGTGCTTGACTTGTGGAGCACCGGGCCACAAGATAGGGTCCTGTCCGAATAGAGCCGGTTCCTCCTTATCGGCCCAGACTAGTCCTTCGGTAAGGGGACCAGCACCAGTACAGCAGCAGCAGCAGCAGTACCAGCCTCCGAGGCCATTGCCGCCTCAGGCACAAGTCTTCCAGCAGCAGAGACCCCAGCAGTATGCCCTGGTCCAAGCTCAGATTCAGAACCGCCAGAGAGGTTCTAGCAGGATATCTTCCCTCTTTCTCGTGCCTTCGATTTCCTTGCTTACATACATGATTGCATGATTGATTGCTTATTATAGCTTACCTGAGATTAGTATAACTTGTCCTTGCCACTCTAGCCTCTTGATTAAATTCCGAGGACGGAATTCTTTTAAGGTGGGTAGAGTTGTAATGCCCATATCTCGTATTACGTATTTAGAATACGTGTACGTATTTTGACCCGTATTGTATGTCTCCTTGCTTGATTTATTTTGGCATTTCATTGAGTTTATCTTGGTTCGGTTCGGCTTGATGTGGTTAGGCTTGGTTCGGTTTTGGTTGGAGAACCAACCCACCCCACCTACCACCACCATCACCATTTATTAACTCCCACCTACCACCACTCCCACCATAAATATCAATTCTACTCTCTCTCTTTCATTATTACTCATTACTCATTTCTTCTTCTCTATCTTTACTCTTCACCTACCAGGAGAAAGAGAGAGAGAGCTTAGACAAGTGCAACTTGCTTCATGGAAGAACTCCATTTTTATTGTTCCATTTTCTTCCTTATGTGTTTTTAACCAACTTTAGTATTTAGCATTTTCCATTTCCATGACTAATTTCTTGTAGATCTAGCTTTTTGGTATTTTCATTTTTGTGGGTTTTGATCTACCAGACTTGCATATTTTGTAAACAAATGGTTCTATGTTGTAGAGAATTTCATTTCACCCCAAATCGACCTATGAAGGTCCGCATTTGGACTCCGATTGGAGATTTGGTGGAGTGGAGAAGCCATGGTATTTTCCATGAACACCTTCTCTGTTGGAGTTGGTACAGTTACTGACTTGCATTAAAATCCTGGCCGCATGCAACATTAGATGTTGGCCCATGCATATTTAATTAGTTGGCTGCATAGTGATTTTCGTAAAGTGTATTGCATGGCCGCATAGGCTACAATGCAGCACTTGGCCGCAGGCTCAAATAATTGCATGGCCACATATATTGTATATTGCTTGCTGAAGTTGCATGCTTGTATAAGCATTTATTATGGCCGCATAGAAACTGTATTAAGTTAGCCGCATGAGAACTCGTTACCATTGGCCGCATAAGCATAAATATGCTTGGCCATGAAGCAATTTGCTTTGCTTGCATAAAGCACAGCTTGCATTGCTGGCACAAGTTAAAGTTGCCTTTGGCCGCATATTAATGTTGCATTATTTGGGCCGCATGAATTAATTAGTTTGCATTAGCTTGCGTGCTTGCTTACATGCTTGCTTTCACTTTGCTTTTATTTGGCCGCATGAAATTTATTTGCTTGCCGCATGAATGCTGCAAGCTTGGCTGCATGCAAAGCAAGGCTCCCTTATATAAATATTTATGCCTGGCCCCTCCCTTACTTAATTAATTATTGGCATGACCAACCTTTTAGTTGCAATTAATTGATGACCGCATGGATGCCATCCCAGTTCTTCGGCCGCATGGGACCCCACCCTCTCTTAGCCGTATGGGGTCCAGTAATCCCGAGCCGCATGAGTTTTTCCCCTTTCAGCCGCATGGCCTCTCACCATTTCTTGGCCGCATGGCCTTATGTACTTGGATGTCATATTATAATATAATGTAATCATTGCTTGGCCACGTGAACAATTAATTAAATGGTTTACGTGAACCTTTTTCTTACTGCATTAATTATTGGGTCCCACATGGCCTCTGTACTTGAGTGGCCACGTGTCCTTTTCTTTTGCTTGAGTGGAAGCTTGCATTTATTGCGGATTCCTCTCTCCTTATCTTTTTTTGGTTGGTTGCATGAATATTTCATGCTGGCCGCATGGCCCCTTCAGTTATTTCCTGGCCGCATAAGCTTTGGCTGGCCGCATGGGTGGCCTCCCACTCTCTTTGGCCGCATGTATGTTCTCCCATTTTTGGGCCGCATGGGGTCCAATTTGATTGTTTAAATGTTTTATTTGCCTGAATTGTGGTCAAAATTTCTTCCCACTCCCAACATAAAAGTTGTAGAGTTTCTCCTTAGCTTCAAGAATATATATATATTATAGATATATTAATATTTAATTGTGTAAGTTTCTTCCCTCCTTGATAAATGATATGACTTGATAGTGATCCGCCGTGGTGCACACCTGACAAGATAACTTGACCTGACAAATTTGACATGATAAACATGACATAATAGTGGCCCGACGTGGCGCACTCTTGATAGTGAACCTGACATGATATTCCGAAGGCTGTTGCGACGGCTAGCTTGACATGACAAGATTGAATAACCTGGACACCGTGGACGATTGTGCTTGTACAAATGAACCCGTATTGTCTTGCATCATGTCTAGGATGGGGACCCCTGAGTACCACGGTCAGGGGTACCCACTGCAAATGGCTAAGGCTAATAACTAGAATAATTCAGTAGTCATGAGAGATTTTCCCAGTTACAGGCGATCCCGTTATCCCGGCCACAATTGTTGGACTTGTAGCCTGCCGTCGAGTAGGGCACATTTCCAGTCCACTGTCATGTGGGGCACTTCATGAAACAATTTCTACGCACACTGTCATGTGTTGCACACCAAGCTACCTAATAATTATTGATAACTGCTTAATGAATCCAAGTCGCCTGGATAACCTGGATTAGCTGCAGGGCTTGTGGCTGGAGGAACATCTCATTGCATATTGCTAGTAACTAAGGCTTGTGATAACCCTAGTTAGTTAAAGTATCAAGCCGTACTTATTGCTTGGCCGTGAAATATTGGATGGAGTTTACCAGTCTATTCTTGTCTTGATTCTGTACAAGATTGTTACATGACCTATTTTCTTATTTACCTTGCCGATAAATGGTGGGAGAAGCCAAGTTCTGTTCAGACGAAGGGTTACAACCCCGGTCCTTGTTTGGTTTATGGGTTGTAACCTGGTTATCTGAATAGTCCCATGGTTATCTCATCGTATATCACCTGTCATGCTTGATACGTTTTACCTTATCAATAGTAATCGAGGCGGGTTTCTATTCAGGTGAAGGATTGCAACCCTGGTCCTTGTTTGGTTTAAGGGTTGCAGTCTGGCTACTTGAATGGTTTCTTCGTGCTCAATATATTATTGTTATCTCAGTTATTATCAGTATCTTTTAATTACCCTTGTTATTCATTTGTGATATGCTGGTTTTAGTTCCTAAGTGAAGCCTCCTTTGTGGCACTTGCTCTTTCTGGAGTCTGACCCAGCTAGTTTTGTATGGTCTGATTCCGGAGTAACCCCAGAGGATCTACCGATCTTCCAGCCATATGGTGACCACTAGACGAAATCCTGGCAACGAGTGGGTTTATTTTGGCTCTTCCACTCTATTATAAAATTATTCTTTTGAGGTGTTTAGCCACCGAGCAAGTGTTAGCTCGTGTACATTTTACTTACTGTCTGCCTACGGGCTGTAACACGATTAGCAACCTAGGGTTGATCATGTATGACGAAACTCTTGCTAGTCCTCACATTTTGTAACGACTAGCTTCATAATCAGCTGAATATGTAATATTTGGGACGCCTTACTGTTGTATATTTGGTGATCTTACATCTTGTAACATTTATTTGTTTGCTTGTGATTGAGACACTAGGCTTGTTCTTGACCATAGGAGACTGATGGATTGTAGTTAAACTCTCATATATCTAGACAGCCGTGACCGTATGGTGAGATGAATTCTATTTTATTATACGTAGCTGGCTATGTCTGTCTCCGCTCTCCAGTATTCTGGTTCTGGGACGTGACATGGACGCAACTTGATTGCTGAGTAGTAAATACATGGCACAACTTAATTTTTAGGTTCTACAAGTATGCTAGAACATTGAAAGACTATATCGGTACGAGTGCCTCAGTGCTCGAGCTATAGAATATTGAATACCCTATCGAGGCATGTCTCAGTTGCACGAGTCGGAGGAAAGTAACATACAATGAACACTAAGGCATAGAACATGGAATTATGATATCGAGGTGTACATCACATGCATGACTCGAAGAATAGTGAACAATCGTGTCAAAGCGTGTATACGTGCACGAGAATCATAAAAGATGGCTTCGTTATGAAAAGAACAGTTTTGGCATGAATGTGACAGAACTGTCAGATATGACATGATGCCTCAAAAATGTTTGGGACCTTCGGATCGTTCTGTTGACGAACATTGAGTTGGGGCATGATGCCATTGAATATTGAAACGAAGTATGGAATGTGAGAACATAGAAAGTTAAGGTGAGAAATACGAGATGATACGAAGTCTGAGTCACGAACTCAAGATATGTTTGGTTTTTTGAGTAAGACGCGTGTTGCATGGTCGAATGGACTTGAGAAATAGATTGGAGATAATCTCCCGTGCATGGGTGTTCCCTCGAATGGGTTTGCTCTAGGACCGTTTGGCCTAGGAGGGACGTTAAACTTTGCTGGGCACACATCTCTAAGACAATTAACGATCGGTTATTGATGTGAATGCTGCACTGAATGGTATGCAACGGTAGGCCTCCGGTTATTGGGATAGCAACCCATCATGTGAGGCACCGGGCTACCCAAATTGAGAAAAGAAAAAAAAAAAAAAGAAACACCTTTAGTCCATTCTAGCGCGGATACGCCAACAACCTTCATATAGTTAAGGAACGGTGGGCCAAAAGTGTAGGAACAATAAATCCTGCACAGAGCACTTATAACATGACAGGAAAGGAATGAGGCGCATTCACCTTGCGTCGGTGCAAGGGTGAGTGCGTCATAGTTTGGTAAAAATTCGCGAAACAACATGAGATTGTTATTGGCTGCCTGCTTGCTTATGCGAATCGAAATAACATGCTTGCCACGATAACATGCTTTACTATTTCGAATATGCCATGAAATCGATCGTAAGGAGAACATAGAAAGATAACTAAATTATATGATGTATGAATCAATACATTACTAAATGTCTGTTTAGTTAAGTGGGTCTTTGATCAGTGCAACGAGGACGAAAGTACTAATCCCCTACTAGTTTGATAGCAGGTTCATGGAATGGTCTGCTCGCGACGGAGCTTCGCTTGATCGTGCTGAGGCATGGAATACCGTAGCGTTTGAAGCGTGCGATCGCATTGACGCTCGGCCTTGCAACAGGATTGTTGCGGCCGAGATATAGAAGGCGTGATGTATGGGACGGTAAAATACTTTGTGGGCAAGAGAGAACTTGAGTGTTGTAACCAATCTGGCAAATTCAGTTGGGCTATTGAAAGCCTTTGTAATCTCAGTTCATTTATCAATAAAGAGAATTGTTTCGTATACTCTGATTTCTTTTGTTGCTAATATCAAGTCAAAGATAACCATTTGAGAACTTGTCATCTTGTCTTGTACGAATGCAACTCCAGACTCGTACGGTATCAAGTCCTAGCGAGGACGATGATTCGGATAAATCGATGCGAGGACGAGCGATTTTTTGGGTCGAGACGTGACAAATGGGGTTCCCAACCTATGTGGAGAATACCCCGGAGTGCGACGAGCGCCATCCGTGTGTCGAAGAAGCTCGGGGAGTGCATCGATCTTATTTTGGAACATATATTGTAAGGAAATATATGATTAGATTTCCATATTTACTTTGATCATATATTTATGATTGGATCATTCATATAGTAGCTTTCCATATAATTGGGCTTCCAATTATGGCAAGCCAAATATGATTGGATTTCTATTAAATATATGATTGATGCATATTGGAAGTTTCCATATATATTGACCTTCTATGTATGGATTACCAAGGACTTATAAAAGGGTGATGGATGCAAGTTGAAAAACATCTCAAAAAGAAAACAAGAGTGCTTTACAATATTTGAGAGAGATAGAGAGGAGAGAGAGAGAGAGAGAGAGAGAGAGAGAGAGAGAGATGATTGAAGACTATTGTGAAGGAGAGATCGGTTCGAATAATTTTTCGACATCTCTTGTTCTTCGGAGTCCGCAACTAAATTTTTTTCTTTCAACTGAGTTGTGGTGATCCGTGTTGGATCGGGAGGAACTTGTAGAGGGTGTATTCTCTTTATTCCATTAATTAGTGGAGGTTCTTCAGGGTTGGACTTCGATCGTCCCGTGGTTTTTCCCGCAAGGGTTTTTCACGTCAAAAATTTTTGTGTCTGCGATTGTGTTTGGCATTTTTGGTTTGTGTGCTTTTGCTCGGTTCTTTCGCAGGACATTCTGGTTTGGGGAAACAGTTTCTACGCTTCGTTCCCAACAGTTTTAAGGGGACGGGGCTCGGTGATAGCAGGGGAGGCCAATTGTTTGCTGCCACGTAGGCTTGCGATCACGTCCGTGGTAACCAACTGGCAAAATATCATTTTTGTATATAAGGTATACAAATAATACATACAAATTCTAGAAATACATACTTTTTGTATGATATACCATTCTTACTCTCTTTTTTTATTTATTTCTTTCGTTGTTTCTCAAAGAATTATTCGAAATTATATTTCACTTACAATAGAGTCCAAAGCAAATACACCGATAGATACAAATGAATGCCAACAGTTATGCTATTTGTCTCCCAAAAAATTTGGGTGATGCCATCTCGTATTATGTGGCATCTGACATGGCAGTTGAAATAACAGCTGACATGGCAAATTATAATCCAAAAAATTAATTATACAAATTTTTTTATGTTAATGTTAAGCTGGTTTTAATTTTAATGTTAATATTACTATTAATGTTAATATTAATATTAATTTAGTATTAATATTAATTTTAATGTTAAATTTTGTCATGTCAGTTGCTATGTCAACCGACATGTTATGTGCCACATAATGGAAGATGATATCATCCAATTATTTTGGAAGACAAATAGCATTTTTGGAATGCCAAACGTTTGGCTTAGGGGTGAGTATTCGGTTTATTCGGTTCCAACCGAACTGAATAACGAAAACCGAATTCGACCGAAACCGAATAAGCAAAACCGAAACCGAACCGATTTGGTCAATAACCGAACCGAATTAAATTAGTTCGGTTTTCGGTTTATTCGGTTTATTCGATTTTTTTTGGTTTATTTGTGTTTTTTTGTTAATATATATAATAACTAAATATACCTAGATATATTTATTATATACATATAGTATATACCTCTATATATATATATATATATATATATACCTATAGTATATATCTATATATATTTAGTATATACCTAAAATTAATACATATATATATATATATATATATATATATATATATATATATATATATATATATATATATATATATATGAACTAAAATTTCTTATTCGGTTTTGGACCGAAACCGAAACCCAAAACCGAAACCGAAACCGAAACCGAATAAGAAAATTTAGTATTTTCAAAACCGAAACCGAACCGATTTTTTTCAAAACCGAACCAAATCTCTTATTCGGTTCGGTTCGGTTCGATTTTCGGTTCAAAACCGAATAATGCTCACCCCTAATTTGGGTAACAATCAAACCATTTACAAGAGGCCTCCATAATTACCTGTATAAATTTTGTACTCTACGGTAAATGAAATAAACTTCCATACTTGACTTATAAATAAATAATACAATTTCTCTAGCTAAAAAAAACCTCATGAATGTCCGAGCTCTTTAGCCTAGTGGTATTAGAGCGGACATCCGGAGGGACCGGCAAGGTTGGAGTCCCCCAATTGTGTGTGTGCGTGGAATTTCAAAAAAAAAAAAAAAAAAACCTCATGAATCTTAAGGGAGCTGCTATTTGGACAGCTGGCATATCTGCCAACGGCCTGCTTCCCACGTGGCGACTCCCATCCAAGATAGCCACTGACAGTCACGCCAATGGCGGACCAAATTACATTTCCCAAATGATCGTAACCATACTTAACAATGAATAATACAATTATCCTCCATTAAACAAATCCACTTAATTCTTTCATCTCTATTACCAACAGAGAAACAAAGAGCAAAATAACAATCGAACCATAGATATAGATAGAAATAGAGCAAGAATAACAATCGAAACATAGATAGAATTAGAGCAAGAATAACAGCTTATACATAGAATTAGAGCAAGAAAGAACAACAAGTCAAAGACCTCAAGCAAGCAAAGTAAACCAATACATCACATTCATCCAAATGGGGGTCTTCTCCCTCTGATCTCTCTTTCTGATCCTCGACGAGGTTACTGCAGGCAGTAGGCGAAGAAGGAGACCGCAGAGGCTCCGATCAGGGCCCCGATGGTGGGGGCGACCGCGAAGGAGGCGCTGGTGGGGGCGGGAGCAGGGGCCTCAATGGCCAGTGCGGCGGTGGCCGAGGCGGCGGCGACAAGGACGGCGCAGGCAATCTTTCTCATCTCCATCGCAACCGTAGGGAAACGAAGAAGCTCGGAGGAGATGGAGAGAGAGAGAGAGAGAGAGAGAGAGAGAGAGAGAGAGAGAGGGGGGATTTTTATTGGGCTCTTCTTCTCAGTTGCAGGCCTGAGGAAGAAAGAGGGAGAATGGGGGGTTTATATAGAAGGGCTTAGGAATGGTTCAATGGTTATTTTTAGGAGGTTATAGTCTAAAATTAGGGTTTGTTTTGTACGTAGTGGGTGGAGGCCATGTGTTTGTGGAGGAGGAATCTGCTACGTGCGTGCATGGTGCTTCCTTTGGGAGTGGACATAATTTGGAATAGTGCCAACTAGAGATGTTTTACCGACTTCTCCTGATGGAAACTTTGATGCTAAGTTTTTTGGCTTGAAACTAGGGAAACATTGTAATCCACATACATGTATAAAACATTTGATTAGCAAAGCACGAGTTAATCTATCCTGATTATTACTATTATTATTATTATTATTATTATTATTATTATTATTATTATTATTAGGTACGTATATGGCTACAAGGAGAAGCAAGAGATTGAATATAGACAAAAGTTGATTTATAAAACAAGGTTACACTCATATTTGCTGCTTGGTATAAAATCTTGGATTTTATTGACATTTATCCTAGTTATTAATATAAATTTGTACTTACATCATACTTTCTAATTTTATTAGACTCACATTCTATTTTTTGCCACAAAAAATATTTTTCGTGACAAAACGAATTAATCGTGACAAATAAATATTTTTCGTGAGAGATGTAAGTCTAATGAAATTTAAAAGTGGGTGTAACTAGAAATATCATCATTAATATATATATATATATATATATATATATATATATATATATATATATATATATATATATATATATATATTAATGATGATTTTGGACCCCCATCTGATGATATATAAGATAAAATTATTTTGCTTATTATCACGTGCTTCAAGTTTGACAAATATAAAAGGCTTACTTTCAATTTGATACCCTCAACTGTTGGGGTAGAAGCTTCGTGGAACAGAACTCGGAGTCGTTGAGGCGTGTGAATCACTGTCCTCAAGAAAAGATTCGTCCCTTATCGATACTGTAAGGTTCGAACGGCGACTTTCCTCCAGGATACAACAACGAGTTACAGATAGCAGTACCTATCTGCAACCTACAGTCGAACAGGGAAGAAGACGAACGACAGCGTTTCAGTTCTTTCTCTATTTGATGGTTTTGGATCTCAGCGGTGTGTATATATAGAGTTGCAAAACTCTAATACTGTTAGATCTTGAACCAAATCTCAGGAGAAGAATCAGGAACGAGAATGAGTCGTGTTGAATAAGTAGGGGCGGTTACGCATAAATTGCGGGCTCACTTACCAAGAGAAAATGCAAAAAGTAGGGTCGTGTCCCGCCTACGCGCGAGGCTAAACAGCCCGAATTTGCACCCCCTCCCTGCGCGTGCGACGTGCCCGCACATGCGCATTAAGGTTTTCTGGAGCTTCCCTCCAACCCGGGTGCATTCTAGCCCAATGCCCCCGGGCGCGCGAGCACCCCTCTAGCTTCCCACTAATCACAACCATGTAGAAGGTGTAAACATATATATACCCACTCTCAAGTGTGGGTTTTAAGCGATGTGGGACTAAACAAAAGTCTCTTCCCTTTTGTCTATGGTGTATTTGAAATATCTATAAAGTGGAACTCAAAAAACCAAAAGTTCCAACAATCCCCCACTATTTCAAAATACACCACACATGCTATGTCTATACCGACTACACCTCCCCCACATATTTAGAAATATGTGGTTGTCTCATCTGCTAGCCGTAGCACGAACACAATGCCTAAGTACTGGTGCCTTTCAGCTATGAACCAGCCATTAGGATAGCAAATCTTGTTCACAGGAGGTTGGTGAAATAAATTTCTATGAACCAACAACCTTAAATGTGAACAGAGGACTCGCATCCACATTATAATTCTTAGTACTTCACTGTTCTGCGGTTTTGCGCTTTTTGGCCCTGCGCTGATTCCTGGTTTTTCATGAGTGCTCTAGAAAGGTAGATTTCCATCAAGTGTGTACTGCAGTTTAGACACACCACCTCAAGATTTGGGATATGGATTCTATTAAGAGCAAAGCTCAACCTTCTCACTGCAGTAGTTGTATTCATAAATACAGTACTATCTAGTCATAGGAATGGAACATCTCAAATACAATAGTCGATAGTACACAAAAACAACCAGTGACTTGTTCTTACCCCTATGAACCTAAGTCATGGGATCACCAATCAAATAGGTGGGGTTACCATCACTCTTGTTTTCTGTTTTAGGCATAAGTCCCATTCCCCTCGACGTGTCTTCCACTTGCCTCCTATTAAGTGGTTTGGTCAGAGGATCGGCCAAATTCAACTCTGACCTCACATAATCCAAGGATATAACTCCGGATTTTAACAGCTGTTTTACCACTGTATGTCTTAGACGTATATGTCTACTTTTTCCATTATAAATCTTGCTCTTTGCTTTTGCGATAGCAGCTTGACAATCACAATGCATAGGCACAGGAGGAGGAGCATTTGGATCCGCTAAGAGGTTTCTAAGCCACTCAGCCTCAGAACATGCCTTCTCTAAGGCGATTAGCTCGGACTCCATGGTTGAACGAGCTATACATGTTTGCTTGGTAGATTTCCAAGACACTGCACCCCCACCAAGGGTAAACACATAACCACTAGTGGGTTTGATCTCATTTACAACTATTCCAATTTTTTAACTTATTATTCTTAACTATTTTACTCAACTTGCTATATATCAACTACTCAATATTTTTAACTTGATTTTTAACTTAATTTGAATATTCAATGGTTGACAGTATCATGTTGAAATTAAGCCAACATATAAAAATAGTTTGTCTATTCTTATTTGCTTAATAAATATACGAAATTATGACTACGAAGGGATGTAGGTCATCTTCTTAACATGCACAACATAGATTGTAGATTGTAGGTAGATTTACAAAAACATATAATCCTATAAACTGTACTCTGATGACTATTTTCACTGAGTTGAAGTCAAATTAAATATTTCTGAAATAGTTTTAAAAAATGTCTGTAAACTTTGCTTGTCAATTTTTGGGAAAAAAATACAAAATATATAGAATATTATTATTGTTATATTTTCCAAATTGTAGGAACAAAGATGTTTCCGCACTTTTGTATTTTTTCAAAAAAAAATATATATTAGTAACTTGATCAGAAACACCTGGAATGAAGACAACATAATGAATACAAACATGCTCTTCAAGTCAATGTATCAAGTGTCTTCTAAGAATTGTCATCAGGCCAGGAACACCTCTTGTGAACTGGTATCGAGTAGACATGCATGCATGACAAAAATATTGCCATTCTACAACATTGATTAATTAACCCCAAAATTATTGTTGCCATGGCTGTACATGGACCAACATTGCTTGTGGAGCTCATAAATAAAATTAAGATTCTTAGGTAGTGGGTGGCAATCTCGCTTGATGATTCCACACGCAATGTACAAGTTTTTTTGTTGCAAAAATTTCCATGCTTGTGAACTGGATATAGCTTTGGGGAGATCACCAACTGACTGGAATTAATTATTTCTAAACAATGAATTTGTTTAATTAATTTTGGGGACAGCTAATTGAGGCCAGGAGCTAGAACCAACCTGGACAGTGATAAACAAAACATTCCGAAACAACATTCTTCTTGGGAACATGAATATGCCAGCAGTTTCTAATTGTTTACATCTGACGAATAAAAGAAAGTTGGTGTGGTAGAAATATGTTTTGTTAAAAGAACAATGCAACTAATGATTCAAATGCTCAAAGTTGTCACGCCATGTGAGTGTGCCACTAATAATTGTTGAAAAGTTTATTCTTTTTTTTTAAGCCAAGAAATGCAAGAAGGCAAAAAAAAAGGCGCCATGTAAAATGTTTGCCTAATTACAATCGCCAGCCATCGACTGCTAAGTTGAATAGATTTGAAAAAACTATATTTGAAAACCAATCATAACACAAATACATAACAGTATATTTAAGATCCTACACAATCCGTCGTAGAATACTCGTGCAATCGGACTTTCAACATTACAAAACGCTAAAAAAAAAAAAAAAATCTAAAAATCCAATAATAATATAATATTGGATACCCAACGCAACTCGTCGTACAATACTCGTCCAATCGGACCTTCAGCGGCACAAAATGCTCGTATATGGAAGAAACTCATAAATAAAATAAATAAATTTAAATTGTACAACCGTAGAATTTTTATATAATATCTAACCACATGTACAAAATAACAAAATTTCAATATATGTTATTCTTGCTAGATAGGAATTTGATATGACTTATGTTTTGTGTTTGAGATTTCAATCTCTCTTCAATCTTTTTTGTTGTACCACAAAGAAAGATTATAGAGAGGTTAAAAGTCCAGATGCAAAACACAAGTCATATCAATAAACATAAAATACAAATTTAATAATAATAGCATATATTAGAAAATATCAAAATAATAAATAAAACAGTAAGTACAGATAATTCCTCTATGGAAGTGAACAAGCAGATGATAGAGGTCTTGAGTACACCGATGTATGCCATCGCCCTGGAGACGGTGCCATATATGCGTCCACCCTTCCATCTCTCTTAATATATTTGCATTGTAGTTAGTCCCACAAGAATATGCGAAGAATATTTGGGTAGACTAGGTCAAACAAGTTGTAACTTTAGTGACTCCCAAAGGCAAGATATACCATATTGACTTCCAAACATAGGTCGAAAACGAATGGGCGAAAGTTCTGAACATGTATACCTTAAGAGACTATGATTTATTAATTTTTCATAATATGTCCATGATAGAAAAAGACTATTAAATCATAGTCTATTAATACATGAACGTTCATACATTTCGCACGTCTGTTTACTCCTATGTATATGCCTTGTATTTTTTTTTTAGAAATCAACATGGCATATCTTGATGGGAGTCACTAAAATTACAATCTTGTATCACCTAGTCCACATAAATATTATTCACAAGTTATTGGTGGACTAACTTCAAATAAAATACAAATATATTAAAAGAGCATTGTGCATAAGAGCTAGAGGAAGATAAACTAACAAGTTTCTTAGCGAAAATTGACAACAATGAACATAAGAGATTGTGAACTATATTGAAAAGAAGAAAATAAGTGTTTGAATTAATTTGTTAATTGTTATTGATTAACCTGAACTTAAAATTGCATAGTTAGCCCTATTGGTTAAGAAAATGAAGCTGATAGAAGACGAGAATGATACTTTTATATAAATTATGTGAAAATGTTACATATAACTAAAATATTACAAGTCTTATATATCAATTCTTTCATGATCACCTCTATTTTCTACTATAATAGCGTCAACCTCCATATTATATCTGGCGCCTTCATTTGGTTATAGACCCATATGTTGAGCCTTCTCGATCTCGTCTTTTCTGGTATACTAGGTCTCTAATATTGAACATATTTTTACTTTAGTCTTACGTACATACAACCCATCAGTCAAATTGATCATATGTACGACGGCTTGGGTAACTTGTATAATAGACTTGAACAACTTGACTTGCCATCACCAAAGAGTCCAATCCTCTATATCTCTGTCGAAAGTTTATATCGATAAATCCAAATTGTTGTTAATTCTCCACCCATGATTCGGGATTGTATCGAACCAATCATATTTGAGATTGCATGAGTTAGGTAGATACTATTATTGATAATTTATATGGATGCATCTTGTGTGGAATTACTATATCATTGAGATTGTATGATTATATCATTGTGGAGACATAGATTACTGCCATCGATGCTATGGCGTAGGTTGGATTTGGCCACGTACACATATTCCAAAAGAGGGAGCGGGACATTACAAGTTTTATGGTGGCCCATGTAGGTTAGTTTTTATAAATTGTGTGAACTCGTAATAGTACTTAAGTTAGTCGTACTACTGCGAGCTGCGACTGAGTGATAAGATTCTGGAAGATCTACAAAAGTAAGTGCTCATTCACAATTATGATTATTTATTAGTTTCACATTTCTTCCTTCTAGGTCATAAGCTATATATAACCTTCTTTACTTCATATTAGTTTTGCATCTTATTTGTTTTTCTATTTGTTATAGTTAAGTCTAATATTTATGCCCTTGATTTTTAGAATGGTTAGGACTAGGTATACCCTAGAGAGTCTAACCCGGAGACACCCGACTTCAGGACACCTTCACTAATTTAGGAAGCAATATCGACAGAGGGAATGTAAATATTCGAAGTGCTACAGGGTATGATGGAGGCCCAAAAGAATCAAACCTAAATCCTATAATAGGCAATGGACAGAAAATATGCCTTTTAGCAGAGGATAGACAATGTGAAGGATTTCAAGGATATGAGACCCATGGATTTTTCAATCACCGAATTAGCACTATATCTAGACGAGTGGATAGATGACACAAGGATACTTATTGAGCAGCTCGATTACCAAACGATTTATGGATAGAGGTTGCATGCCTTCAATTGAATGACTTGGAAAGGACTTGGTAAAGGAATGAGATCATGCTACGCACACCAGATGCTATGTGTGAAACCTTCAAAACTTTATTCAATGATAAGTTATCCTATATGTGTCTAGGGAGGCTCTAGAAAATCAATTTTTAAAACTAGAGTAAGGGACCCATATGCAATCGAGTTCAGTCGACTAAATCATTTCGCGAAGAGTATGGTGATGAACCTGGAGGATCAATTACGTCATTTTTGTCTAGGATTATATTAGAAGATTTAACTGCATGTGGCATCTAGTAGAGCACAAATATATCCTCAAATATTAAAGATAGCTCCGTCACTAGAGAGGGCTTTGGAGTTGATCCGAACAGGGATATGGATACTCAAGGAAGTAAAATAATTCAGGACCCTCGAAACACCCAAATACCCAACAGAAGACCTTCCAGTAGCCCTATCAACAGCCCAGTTAAGGTTGCACCAATTCAGCAGTAATAGAGGTAGAATCAAACAATACACATTTGTGAATATTACAAGAATACATGACATACTTGGGAGGTTTGTAGGAAGAGATTGGGACGTTGTCTCCATTGTGGGTCGCTAGACCATAGGATAAGATAATGTCTCTAGCCCCAACAACTACTGTGCGAAGCTAGTCTCATCACCAACAATTCGGAGAGGTACAACATCAAGAGCAAGGACAAGCATTTGTGGCAGTAGGGCAAACTCCTATCATTGGAGATGAAGGTATGCTGCATAGTTACTTTAATAGTTAGATAGAAATTTGATCCTTAATTATGAAACTACATAACATAGTATGAATTCGATTTTGCTTAATTGGATTCTAGGATAGTTGTATTATGTTTTTTCCTTCACAAGTTTTATATATGTTGGTGAGTATAAGAAAGAACAAGAGCGATAAAAAGGTTGAAGTGAGAATTGGTGGCGCAAGGAGAGTGAGTGATTAATGGGTAGATAGTTGTAGTTTTAATTGCTTGTAGAATAATTGTATGCCTTGGTTGTTAATTTTTTCCTTAGATATATGTATTGCTTTAATGTTTTAGGAAAAAATATTCTGGCGGGGGGTAGCTTATAGCATCATCTACCCAATAAGCTAAATTAGGAATTTAGAAAAAAAATTGTTTTATTTTAAATAGAAACCCTAAGTTATATGAAGTGAATAGATAAAATAGATTATGATTATTGGGTAACATGAGGTTAGGACTAGTGCAAAGACCAAAGAATAGTCTATAATGCCCAATAATGTCGCTTAGGAACTTTGGTAAATTTCTTGAAAATTTTAGAGGCTAAACCAATTAAAAAAGATGAAATACTAATTAATTTATGGCTTTCAGAATTTACTGTGCAAACTCATGACCATAATTTTGCCCCCATATTTATTGGTAGGCTTACAAGAGCTTAATATAGGTTTCTACAAATTTTAGTGATTTTTATATTTTAAGCACTATTTATTAGCATTTATTTAATACCTGAAATCATTTACAAATGTTAAAAAATAGAGCAAATAAAAGAAAAAAAGAAAAAGAAAACCCTTTCCCCGCCCCAGCCTCTAAATCGTCATGGGGAGACCACCAACCAATCTCGGGAGAATCAGTGGGAGGGGACTACATGCTAACCCGCTTATATCCATGTGCTCAACCAGTGGCACCCAGTTTCGGGATCCGAAGTGGACCACTAGCCCGCATGCTAGTAAAAGAGGAGACTAGGTGCGGGCTTCCCTATCCACATTATAGTGTCCCGCTCCTCACGATTCACTATGTAATACCTACGGCTTGTTGGCTCAGTTTCGACTGAGTCAATAGGGAAACCTTTGCCGGTATCGTTGGATCACGGACGAAATACGAAGAACCTTTCCAACTGATGGATTGACTTCTATTGAAATGAGTCCAAAAGTTTTTGGTTTTCGTTGGATGTTTTCTCGATGTTTGATTTTAATGAATACATTTTCATGTTTATTTTCGATGATTGATTTTCATTGTTCTCTTTCATCGCATTACGTATTCATTCCGAATCTTGAGAGAAAGGCATGAAGTATGCTAATCAAATGTTGGTGCCAATGTAGGACGCATAGGAGGTGCGTGATCGGCGCGTGAAGACCCTCATTCTTTCAAATAGATTCATTTTGGTGAGTTGCCTTTGTTGGCCCAATGATTGTATCATATTTTTGAATATGGTTAATCTGTTAAGTTTAGCATTTCATTATCACTAATCTTCATACTATCACTATAGCATTTCTACTTATACTTATACCTTTGGTGATATGTGCTTATTGTGTTACATATTAGTGATATGAGTTTTTATTATATATACCTTAAATTTAATTGAGCTACCAAAATCAGAACTATTGTCACCCCCATTTCCTGTATTTCGTATTTGTACTCGTAATTTAATTTTTGGCACGTATTTTATTTTCTCGACTTACGGATTTTGGTTTCTCGTAAATGGGTTTGGACCATGGCTTGGTTTTATTTTGTGGAGTTGGTTTGGTTTGGTTTGGTTCATCATGAGTGGAACACCTTAGCCTATTCTTCACCTCCATTCCATCACAACCACCCTCATTAAAACCCACCAACCTTTTCTCTCTCCTCCATAACTCCATTAATTTCTTACAACTTCTTCTTCTTCCTTCTTCCACACAACTCCCCAACCCATAGGCAAGTGCACCTTGCCATCAAATAAGCACCACTTTTTATTTATCTATTAACTAGATTAGGCCATGGAGAACAACTTTAGAACTTGACATTTTATGATTTGGAGCTTTCATTTTTCTAGATCTAGGTTTTAACCATTTTTGAAAATCCTTGGTTTTGATCCATTAAACTTCGATTTTTGCATGTTTTGATGCTTCCATGTGGAAGAGAATTCGATTTTACTCAAGTTAGAACTTTGAAAATCTAGATTTGGTTTTGATTTGGCTAAGTTATGAAGATTTGAAGTTTTTGGTGTTCTTGAGGAGTTCATCTCAGCCTTGGTGAAGGCTCTCGGCCAGTGCTCTTTAGCACTTGACCGTTTGCGGACCCCGGCCTGTGCTCTTTAGCGCATGGCCGATTGCGCATAGGCTCAGCCAGTGCTTTGCGCTGTGCTGGATTGCGCTGGCGCAAGCTAGCCATACGCAAGCCAGCCATGCGCAAAGTAACCCCTGCGCACTCGACCATTGCGCAATCCACCCCTGCGCAATCCACCCCTGCACAGTTCACTCCTGCGCAGTCTGTTCATGCGCAATCTGCCCCTACGCACTTGGCACCCTGCGCAGCTGACACCTGCGCAATCTAACCCCCTGACCCCTTGCGCAAACCATTGGCTTTTGGAGTTTTGGTTTTATTTCTCTAAGCTTGGCTCTTCTATAGTCCTATATATATTGGTACTATATTAGATATTTTACGCCCATTTTATATCCTTACACCTTTTGTCATGAACTTGATTTTCCTTAATATGCTTGGAATGACTATTGTACATGGCTTGGTACGACAAGGAATTAGCATAACACGACAGTGACCCGTAGTGGTGCACTCCTGACATGACCAACCTGACATGATAGTAGCCCGTCGTGGCGCACTCCTGACAGTACCCTGACATGATTTATCTTGATAACTTGATAGTGGCCCGTGGCGGCGCACTCCTGACTTGACTTGACTTGTAACTTGTAACTTGACTCGTATAATCAACTTGACACCGTGGGTGTTCCTGCTTGCTTGCTTGTACAATCTACTTGTCTTGTCTTGTATCATGTCTAGGACGTGACTCCCTGGGTACCACGGCCAGGGACTCGCGCTAAATTGAATTAGGCTAATGATTAGATCAAACTAGAACATGGAGAATTTTCAGTCACAGGCAATCTCGTTATCTGGACGCTTTAATGGACTTGTAGCTTGCCGACGAGTAGAGCACATTTCCAGCACACTGTCATGTGTTGCACCCTCTAAGTCACCTAAGGGTACATTTGTCTCCCGGGCAATGTACCCACCTATAACTCTCAACCCGTGAAAGGATAACTGGATGGTCTGCAGGGCTTGGGACTGGGAATTCTCACTTGCATCTTGTTAGTAATTAGGCTTGTGATAACCCTAGTTAGTTAAAGTAGTAAGCCGTAGTACTTGCTTGGCCGATTGTGAATGAATGGTGTCCAGCTTTGTCTAAGTCTTGTGTAGCCCCTGTACCTGGAACTCTTGATCATGATTGTTTTACCTATCTCTAACGATAAATGGGTAGAGACAGTGAGCTATTCAGGCGAAGGGGTACAATCTCGGTCCTTGTTGGTTTAAGGATTGTAACCTGGCTCCCGGAATGGTTCCACGTCCCTAGTCGTTTATCGCTCTGTGTACTTTTATTACTTGTACTTTCCTTTTATTCTTTATGTTCTGATATGCTGGCTTTTGTTCTTATTTGTGGCCTCCTTTGTGGCACTTGCTCTTTCTGGGGTTTGACCCAGCTGGTTTTGTGTGGCCAGATTTCGGAGCAGCTCCCGAGGATCTACCAAGCTTCCAGCCCAATGGTGAACACTAGACGGAACCCGGGCTACGAGTGGGTTTTCCCTTTTGTTTCACCCACTTATATGTAAATTTATTCTTTTGAGGCGTTTAGCCGACGAGCACCTGTTAGCTCGATGCACATTTATTTACTGTCTGCCTACGGGCTGTAAACATGATTAACAAATCCTAGGGTTGATCATGTATGACCGAACTCTTGCTAGTCCTATCATTTTGTACGACTAGCTTCATGATCATCCGATATGTAATATTTAGGACGCCTTATATATATATATTTGATGCTCTAACATCTTGTAACTCTGTTAATTGTTGGAGATTGAGACAATAGGCTTGACCTTAAGAGACTGCTGGCTTGTAGTAAACCCTCATATCTAGACAGCCGTGACCGTATAGTTGAGATGTATTCTATTTCAATATACGTAGCTGGCTATGTCCGCCCCCGCTCTCCAGTATTCTGGTTCTGGGGCGTGACACGATTTAAGTGGTGGCCCATGCAGGTCTTGTCAATCAAGAAATGTGAGGGTTTACCGAATAGATGTCTCAATCAATATTCGTCCTTGATCTCTGCTCGTATCTTCAAATTCCTGAGATTCTTGACCTGATCACATGCTTGTATCATTGATCTGTCCTGGTCCTTTCCTTACTGTTCCCTATATCGTCTTCTTCAGCGGCATTGCTTCCGGACCTGCCAACCAGCCAGAGGAAGCTCAACAAGCACCCCAGCGCCAGGAAGATCAAGCTCAGCACTCTGGAGTAGCCTCCCGAGTTATGCTTTCCGGAGGCTCGGAACCTCCAGTTCAGGAAGCTCCGCCCGTTCAACCAGCTAGACAGGATGAGGGACCTTTGGTAGGGCTTATCAGATAACTGCTTGCATCCCAAGATCGTCGAGGCGACGCCTTGCACCAGGAAGTTCATGATGCACTAAACCGAGGAGGTCCCCAAGGGAATCAGGCGGCCAACAGTTTCAAGCGCTTGAACCCTCCCTTCTTTGACGACAGTGAAGATACGATTGCCGCGGACGCTTGGCTTCAGGATACCGAGGTGGTTCTAGAAGCAGCTAGGACACCTGAGAATGAGAAGGTGGCCGTGGTACGGCTACAGTTACTGGACTTGGCTCGCGATTGGTGGGCAGCTCAGGCCATGGGGTTAGCGGCACCAGTCACTTGGGCGACGTTCAGAGAGAGGTTCCAGACAAAGTACTTCGATGCGGTGGCACGGTATGACCTGCAGACCAGATTCACCAACTTAAAGCAAGGAGGCAGGACGGTCGATGGCTATGCGACCGAGTTTTCCAGGCTGAGTAGGTTCGCCCCCACTTTGGTGACGACCGAGTTCGATAGGGCTCAGTGGTTCCAGCAAGGGCTACACTTAGATATATGATTGGCTGTGGAGCAGTTCGAGCACCAGACGTTCGATGCAGTGTTGAAGGCAGCAAGGAGGCATGAGTATACCTCCCGGAGAATTATAGACAGGACCGGAGGCAGGAAGCGGTCCCACAACCAGATGCACCAATCTTCAGCTCCAGCCCCGGCAGCTAGGGGTATAACCATTGGAACTCCGAGGCGGGCGGTCTCAGTGACGTCGGTTCAGCATTCGACCCCGACGTACCCGCAGCAGCAGAAGCAGAAGCAGTCTTCCGCGGTGGGATGTTCTCATTGCGGAAAGCCGGGCCATGTAGTGGCAGAGTGTCGTAGGGCACAGGGATTGTGCCTGGCTTGTGGAGGAGCAGACCACCAGATAGGGACCTGCCCGAATAGGGGAGGTCCATCATCATCTAACCTTTCTAGTTCTTCGGTGAGAGGACCAGCCCCAGTTCCAGTCCAGCAGCAGCAGCAGCAGTACCCGAGGCCATTGTTGCCTCAGGCCCAGGCCTTTCAGCAGCAGAACCAGCAGCAGTTCACCCAGGCTCCAGCACAGAACCGACAGAGGGGTTTCCAGCAGAGGGGACCCGCAGCTAGAGGTCAGGCTATGATGATGACCATGGAAGAATAAGTTGCACCAGGTGAGGTAGTGGCAGGTACTATTCTCGTCAACACCTTTCCAGCATCTGTATTATTTGATTCTGGTACATCGCATTCATTCATGTCTGTACGATTCGTGACACGGATAGGATTGGAGCCCGAGTCATTATCAGTGAGGCTCAATATACTTACTGGTAATGGTCTTGTGGGAGTAGATCGAGTGTTTTCCTCGTGTCGGATCGTAGTTAGCAGTAGAGAGTTCCCCGCTAGGCTCATAGAGTTCCCTATGGCAGACTATGATGTAGTCCTAGGCATGGATTGGTTGAGGAGCCATTATGCTAGGATAGACTGCCATATTGGCAGAGTTGTCTTTAGTATTCCCGGAGAGCCAGAGTTTTCATTTTCCAGAGGCGCCGTGGAGCCTTCTCCTCCAGTATTGCGGATGGCAGTAGCAGCAGTGCAGTTGCCCCGGATAGTTGAAGAGTTTCCAGATGTCTTCCCAGAGGAACTTCCAGGGATGCCACCAGAGCGGGAGAGTTCACCATCGACTTGATTCCCGGGACAGCACCAGTATCAGAGCGAGTCTATAGAATGGCACCTTCAGAGTTGGAGATTTTGTACAAGATGATTGAAGAACTCAGGACCAAGGGATTCATTCGTGCAAGTGGATCACCTTGGGGAGCCCCGATGCTTCTTGTAAAAAAGAAGGATGGTACGTCTAGGCTATGTGTAGATTATCGTACCTTGAACTCAGTGACAATCAAGAACAGATACCCTCTCCCGAGGATAGATGACTTGTTTGATCAACTCAAGGGGGCTTCAGTTTTCTCGAAGATAGACTTACGATCAGGATACCACCAGATCAGATTCAGAGAGCAGGACATCCCGAAGACGGCGTTCAGATCTAGGTACGGGCATTGGGAGTTTCTAGTTATGCCCTTTGGAGCGACCAATGCGCCGACAGTGTTCATGGACCTCATGAACCGTATTTTCATGCCTTACTTGGATCAGTTTATGATTGTGTTCTTGGACGACATCCTGGTCTACAGTAAGAGTGAAGCAGAGCACGAGCAGCATCCCAGAGTTGTTCTCCAGATTCTCAGAGGGCACCAATTGTACGCCAAGTTCAGTAAATACGAGTTCTGGCTCGATCGCATTTCGTACTTGGGTCACATCATTACCCGAGGAGGAGTGGAAGTGGATCCCCAGAAGATTGTGGCCATCGAGTCTTGGCCAGTACCCAACTCAGTGGCAGAAGTTTGCAACTTTCTTGGATTGGCCGGCTACTACCGGCGGTTCGTCTCTGATTTTGCAAGGATTTCAGCGCCGATGACCCAGTTGACCCGCAAGGATGTGCGGTTCATTTGGACAGCAGAATGTCAGGAATCATTTGAGAAGTTGAAGCGAGGTTTGATAACGGTTTCCATTCTCACCCTTCCAGATGGGACCGGAGGATTCACAGTTTATTATGACGCTTCAGGCAGAGAATTGGGATGTATTTTGATACAGTATGGGAAGGTAATTGCTTATGCATCACGTCAACTCCGTGATCATGAGAAGAATTACCCGACCCACGACTTGGAGCTAACAGCAGTAGTGTTTGCACTTAAGTTGTGGAGGCACTACTTGTACGGAGGCAGAGTGGAGATATTTACTGATCATAAGAGCCTGAAGTATATTTTCACCCAGAAGGATCTTAATATGCGGCAAAGAAGATGGCTTGAGCTACTTGTGGACTATGATGTGGACTTGTAGTATCATCCAGGAAAGGCCAACGTAGTAGCAGATGCATTGAGCAGGAGAGCCGGAGTCTACCTTCTAACAGCGCAACCAGAGCTATTGGCAGATCTTCAGAAGATGGGTATTGAAGTTGTCCTCCCTTCCAACGTGGCGTTGATGGCTAGCCTGCAGATCCAGTCCACCATAGTTGAGAGGATCCGGATAGCACAGTTAGCAGATTCCAAGATTCAGCGGCTCAGAGCAGAGTGCGAGACAGGAAGAAGGCCAGAGTTATGTATTCATAAAGATGGTACACTTCGACACAGCACGCGCCTTTGTGTACCCAGCGGAGATATTAGACAGGAAGTCATGGCAGAGGCTCACAGTTCGCAGTATTCCATTCACCCAGGCGGCACGAAGATGTACCGAGATATTCGTCAACACTTTTGGTGGAATGGTATGAAGAGGGAGATAGCCCGGTATGTCTCTCGATGTTTGGTTTGCCAACAGGTCAAGGCTGAACATCAGAGGCCAGCTGGACTTCTTCAACCTTTACCGATCCCAGAATAGAAATGGAAACACATAACCATGGATTTCGTGACTGGGTTACCCAGATCTCCGACAGGCAGAGATGCTATTTGGGTCATTGTGGACAGGCTTACCAAGGTGGCACACTTTCTTCCATTTAGAGTTGGACAGTCGACGGCACAGCTAGCAGAGATGTATCTCAGGCAGATCGTCCGACTTCACGGAGTGCCAGTCAGCATAGTATCAGACAGGAATACGAGATTCATATCGCACTTCTGGCGCAGTCTTCATCAAAGTTTGGGGACTCGTCTCAAGTTTAGCTCAGCATATCATCCGCAGACAGATGGGCAGTCAGAGCGTCCTATACAAACTCTCGAAGATATGTTGAGGTCATGTACCCTCGACTTCGGTGGTTCGTGGGAGGATCACCTGGTAGAATTCTCGTACAACAATAGTTTCCAGGCCAGTATCCAGATGGCACCCTTCGAGGCTCTGTATGGTAGGAAGTGCAGATCCCCGTTAGCATGGGACGATGTCGGAGAGAGGCAGATGCTCGGTCCAGAACTGATTTCTCAAACGGTTGAAGTGGTCAGGAAAGTCAGAGATCACCTCCGAGTTGCTCAGGATCGCCAGCGCCATTGGGCCGATGCTCATCGGCGTCCCTTAGAATTTGCCGTCGACGACCATGTATTCCTTAGGATCTCGCCTACCCGCGACGTCATTCGTTTTGGCGTGCGGGGAAAGCTTAGTCCTAGGTATATAGGGCCGTTCGATATTCTGGAGCGAGTAGGCGATGTGTTATATCGTCTCGCTCTTCTGCCGTCGCTAAGTGAGGTACATGATGTATTCCATGTATCCCAATTAAGACGGTACATCCCAGACCCGAGCCATATCCTAGATCATTCGGAATTGGTTGTTGGTACCAACCTTTCGTATGAGGAGAGGCCCGTGTCTATATTGGACCGGAGAGAAAAGACGCTCAAGAACAAGACTATTAACTTAGTCCGTGTTGCTTGGGGTCATCACTCTCTAGGTGAGTCAATGTGGGAGCGTGAGGACGACATCCGATCGCGATACCCCTACCTGTTTGACTCGTAAGGTATAATGTCTTTCTTATACCTTACGGTTTCCCTTCCTTGCTTGTATTGTATGATTGTATGATTGAACTGCTTAGTGTAGCTTGTCTGTGCTTACTATAGCTTGTCGTGGCAATCTCTAGCTCCTTGATTAAATTTCGAGGACGAAATTCTTTGAAGGTGGGTAGAGTTGTCACCCCTATTTCCTGTATTTCGTATTTGTACTCATAATTTGATTTTTAGCACGTATTTTATTTTCTCGACTTGCGGATTTTGGTTTCTCGTAAATGGGTTTGGACCATGGCTTGGTTTTATTTTGTGGAGTTGGTTTGGTTTGGTTTGGTTCATCATGAGTGGAACACCTTAGCCTATTCTTCACCTCCATTCCATCACAACCACCCTCATTAAAACCCACCAACCTTTTCTCTCTCCTCCATAACTCCATTAATTTCTTACAACTTCTTCTTCTTCCTTCTTCCACACAACTCCCCAACCCATAGGCAAGTGCACCTTGCCATCAAATAAGCACCACTTTTTATTTATCCATTAACTAGATTAGGCCATGGAGAACAACTTTAGAACTTGACATTTTGTGATTTGGAGCTTTCATTTTTCTAGATCTAAGTTTTAACCATTTTCGAAAATCCTTGGTTTTGATCCATTAAACTTCGATTTTTGCATGTTTTGATGCTTCCATGTGGAAGAGAATTCGATTTTACTCAAGTTAGAACTTTGAAAATCTAGATTTGGTTTTGATTTGGCTAAGTTATGAAGATTTGAAGTTTTTGGTGTTCTTGAGGAGTTCATCTCAGCCTTGGTGAAGGCTCTCGGCCAGTGCTCTTTAGCACTTGACCGTTTGCGCACCCCGGCCTGTGCTCTTTAGCGCATGGCCGATTGCGCATAGGCTCAGTCAGTGCTTTGCGCTGTGCTGGATTGCGCTGGCGCAAGCTAGCCATGCGCAAGCCAGTCATGCGCAAAGTAACCCCTGCGCACTCGACCATTGCGCAATCCACCCCTGCGCAATCCATCCCTGCGCAGTTCACTCCTGCGCAGTTCACTCCTGCGCAGTCTGTTCATGCGCAATCTGCCCCTGTGCCCCTGCGCACTTGGCACCCTGCGCAGCTGACACCTGCACAATCTAACCCCCTGACCCCTTGCGCAAACCATTGGCTTTTGGAGTTTTGGTTTTATTTCTCTAAGCTTGGCTCTTCTATAGTCCTATATATATTGGCGCTATATTAGATATTTTATGCCCATTTTATATCCTTACGCCTTTTGTCATGAACTTGATTTTCCTTAATATGCTTGGAATGACTATTGTACCTGGCTTGGTACGACAAGGAATTAGCATAACACGACAGTGACCCGTAGTGGTGTACTCCTGACATGACCAACCTGACATGATAGTAGCCGGTCGTGGCGCACTCCTGACAGTACCCTGACATGATTTATCTTGATAACTTGATAGTGGCCCGTGGCGGCTCACTCCTGACTTGACTTGACTTGTAACTTGTAACTTGACTCGTATAATCAACTTGACACCGTGGGTGTTCCTGCTTGCTTGCTTGTACAATCCACTTGTCTTGTCTTGTATCATGTCTAGGACGTGACTCCCTGGGTACCACAGCCAGGGACTCGCGCTAAATTGAATTAGGCTAATGATTAGATCAAACTAGAACATGGAGAATTTCCAGTTACAGGCAATCTCGTTATCTGGGCGCTTTAATGGACTTGTAGCTTGCCGACGAGTAGAGCATATTTCCAGCACACTGTCATGTGTTGCACCCTCTAAGTCACCTAAGGGTACATTTGTCTCCCGGGCAATGTACCCACCTATAACTCTCAACCCGCGAAAGGATAACTGGATGGTCTGCATGGCTTGGGACTGGGAATTCTTACTTGCATCTTGTTAGTAATTAGGCTTGTGATAACCCTAGTTAGTTAAAGTAGTAAGCCGTAGTACTTGCTTGGCCGATTGTGAATGAATGGTGTCCAGCTTTGTCTAAGTCTTGTCTAGCCCCTGTACCTGGAACTCTTGATCATGATTATTTTACCTATCTCTAACGATAAATGGGTAGAGACAGTGAGCTATTCAGGCGAAGGGGTACAATTTCGGTCCTTGTTGGTTTAAGGATTGTAACCTGGCTCCCGGAATGGTTCCACGTCCCTAGTCGTTTATCGCTCTGTGTAATTTTATAACTTGTACTTTTTTTTTATTCTTTATGTTCTGATATGCTGGCTTTTGTTCTTATTTGTGGCCTCCTTTGTGGCACTTGCTCTTTCTGGGGTTTGACCCAGCTGGTTTTGTGTGGCCAGATTTCGGAGCAGCTCCCGAGGATCTACCAAGCTTCCAGTCCAATGGTGAACACTAGACGGAACCCGGGCTACGAGTGGGTTTTCCCTTTTATTTCATCCACTTATATGTAAATTTATTCTTTTGAGGCGTTTAGCCGACGAGCACCTGTTAGCTCGATGCACATTTATTTACTGTCTGCCTACGGGCTGTAAACATGATTAACAAATCCTAGGGTTGATCATGTATGACCGAACTCTTGCTAGTCCTATCATTTTGTACGACTAGCTTCATGATCATCCGATATGTAATATTTGGGACGCCTTATATATATATATTTGATGCTCTAACATCTTGTAACTCTGTTAATTGTTGGAGATTGAGACAATAGGCTTGACCTTAAGAGACTGCTGGCTTGTAGTAAACCCTCATATCTAGACAGCCGTGACCGTATAGTTGAGATGTATTCTATTTCAATATACGTAGCTGGCTATGTCCGCCCCCGCTCTCCAGTATTCTGGTTCTGGGGCGTGACAACTATGTTTTGATTATGGTTATTCAATTAAGTTTAACATTATGATATCACTAATAGTTATGCTATCACTATATAATTGATACTTAAACTTTGTATAGTCCTAATGTGCTTTTATCCTATCATAGTTGCTACTATGTATATTGCTTTGTTCGTCTAACATGTACATACAGAAAAGCAATAAGCAAGATCAATGTGGACATATGCAATGAAGAAATCATGGTGGGCCAAAGTCGATGGATTCCACAAGATTTTTCTGAACCACCCGACGACATCTCTGGAGCCACGCACCGGGGGTTCGGGGGTCGAGGGGCGAAGCCCCCGAAAGGTATTCAGTTTTCGCAAACTGGATATCTTTGAACAGCTGCCGCCAAGGGAAAAAGCTAGCATCTATTAAAGGAAGAAGCCAAGCCATGCCATCATCATTTCAAGACTCTGAAGAAGCCTATAACAGCTACAGTATATCTGGAGTCTGTAATGAGTCTTAGGAATTATTGTAAACACAAGAAATGGATGGCAAAATCGAAAGCTAGGGCAGAAATAAGTCCAGGATCATTTTTGGTGGAAAACGGCATACCGACGGTATACCGGTGTATACTGACGGTATACCGGTTTTTGTTCACAGAAAGTTTCTGTTTACAAAATCGGCATACCGACGGCATACCGGTCCATACCGACGGTATACCGCTTCCGAAACGTTGAAATTTCAACGGTCGGATTTCCAGCCATTAATGATCCTAACGGCTATATTTTTAGCCGTTGCAATCCCAGACCGGTATACCGCCGGTATGCCGGATCATACCGGCGGTATGCCGGTTCGTGACTGAAAAGTTGCCTTTGGCTCTTTTCAATGCTTTGGTTATAAATAGCCTTGAACCCCTTCATTCAAGGTTGATGCTTTGAGCCTAAAAATTTCTAAATCACCAAAGCCTATCTACAAACAACTCTACAAAGCTTTGATTTGCCATTCACAAATTATGTTAGAGTTATTGAGTTGAAAAGTGAGATCTTCATCCTATTGTATAAGGAGATCAAAACCTATTATGAAAGGTTGAAGTTGGAGAGTTTTCGTATCCAAACTCTCGGTTGAAGTTGGGGAGTCTTCGTATCCAAACTCTCGGTTCAAGTCGGAGAGCCCTTCGGATTAAAGCTCTTGTGTAAGAAGTTGGCGAGTTCTTCGGATCCAAACTCGTGTGTAACTATTTGCTCAAATAGTGGATTAAAGCCGAAAAGAGTTCCGGGACTGGACTGCCTCTTAGGAGGATACCAGGATATATCGGGTGTCGGTATTGTGTTTGCTTCTTCTCTTGCACTTATATTTTTAAATTACCAATTAGCGTGTGCTAAGTGCTTGATTAGTTAGCTTGACCCTATTCACCCCCCCTCTAGGGTTCCTACAGCCTTGACCGTGCTAACATTTATCTCCACGCCCTAATAAAAATGATCTCTAATCCACTATTTTATTGCGTCCCTCTAATCAACGATACCACAAAAAAGATAAGAGAAGATAAATGAACTAGATAATTTGCTAAATAGAACTGTTGCTCTACTTGCTCAATATTATTGCTTACATGTTTCTAGGGTTTGCTTTACACAAGATATGTTATAGAAAATCTTAATTGGTTTAAGATCGATCGATATGAATGAATGGGATTGTGTCCCTATCGGAGAGAAACTATCGAAATCATTTGCCTGTTGTTCAATATGTAATAAAATATTTTTATCTGATAGAATGCATCTCGCGCATTGGCTTAGGACAACTTGTGCACAAGATATAGTCTCTTGACCGGTGTCCGGGATGCTGGGGATCGTTCAGCTTAGGAGAGATTGAACACCCTGAGGTAAAACAAAATCTCGCGATTAGGGTGGTGTTATTTCTATCAGTGAGATGGGCTTGTATTTCCCAACTGCTGATCATGGGAAATGACCCATGTGCCACCATGTAGTTAGGTTCATGCATATATATAATAGGATTTATTACAAGCCTAACATGCAAAGATAGAACGTAAGTTTTATTCATATATACAAATTGTGCTAACATGTTTCTATGCAAGGATGACTTTCGGCGATGGGTAAGATTTATTGTGCAAGTGCTTTCTTCTATTATATTTTCTATGAATTGTTAAAAAGAATTTAGACAAGTAGAAAGATCTAGTAAATGTGTGCTAGCTTCACTGTCTACTTAGTGCAGATTTATGGGAGTTCGGCCAAGAGCCGTTCGCCTGTACATGATGTGTACTGACCCATGTTGTGGGCATCATTTTAGATAGCACGGAGACAGGAGGATTTCTGGTGAGGCGTTAAAGCTCGTCCAGCCCAGTGGAGCTTGTTTGATCGCCTTGAAGCTGTTTTCATTTTCAAGTCCAGTTTGCAAGTTTATTTTGAAGGTGTCTTTTACATTTGGTTCGTGTAATAAAGGATATGTATGGCATTATGGTTATTTTCAAAAGAGTTTCAAAGAGAGATATGTAAGCAAAGCTATGCCATTTCAAGTTGCAAGCTTTGTACTTTGTAATCCTATTAAGTTATCAATAATGAAGTATTTCTGTTTCAAATCTCTGTGTCAAATTTGGTTTTATGTATTTAAATATTCTGCTTACGTTCTGTTTTGTCTTGTCTAGTTGTATTGTGCAGATACTGTCTTGTGCAAGCGCAACTTAGGCTTGTATGGCATCACACCTTAGCAAGGACGAACGATCCCGCATGGATCAAAGCGAGGACGAACGACCCTAGCTGGATCGGGGCGTGACATGCGACGCATCCAAGAATACAAGCCATAGTATCTTGCCCGGATTATGCTGGCCTTGATTTATATCTATATATATATATATATATAATATATATATAATATATATATATATATATATATAATATATATTATTATATATCAACGGCCAGCATAATCCGGGCAAGATACTATGGCTGATGGGGACAGTGTATTCTTGGATGCGTCGCATGTCACGCCCCGATCCAGCTAGGGTCGTTCGTCCTCGCTTTGATCCATGCGGGATCGTTCGTCCTTGCTAAGGTGTGGATGCCATACAAGCCTAAGTTGCGCTTGCACAAGACAGTATGCACAATACACTAGACAGACAAAACAGAAGTAGCAAATATTTAAATACATAAAACCAAATTTGACACAGAGATTTGAAACAGAAATACTTCATTTGATAACTTAATAGGATTACAAAGTACAAAGCTTGCAACTTGAAATGGCATAGCTTTGCTTACATATCTCTCTTTGAAACTCTTTTGAAAATAACCATAATGCCATACATATCCTTTATTACCGAACCAAATGTAAAAGACACCTTCAAAATAAACTTGCAAACTGGACTTGAAAATGAAAACAGCTTCAAGGCGATCAAACAAGCTCCACTGGGCTGGACGAGCTTTAACGCCTCACCAGAAATCCTCCTGTCTCCGTGCTATCTAAAATGATGCCCACAACATGGGTCAGTACACATCATGTACAGGCGAACGGCTCTTGGCCGAACTCCCATAAATCTGCACTAAGTAGACAGTGAAGCTAGCACACATTTACTAGATCTTTCTACTTGTCTAAATTCTTTTTAACAATTCATAGAAAATATAATAGAAGAAAGCACTTGCACAATAAATCTTACCCATCGCCGAAAGTCATCCTGCATAGAAACATGTTAGCACAATTTGTATATATGAATAAAACTTACGTTCTATCTTTGCATGTTAGGCTTGTAATAAATCCTATTATATATATGCATGAACCTAACTACATGGTGGCACATGGGTCATTTCCCATGATCAGCAGTTGGGAAATACAAGCCCATCTCACTGATAGAAATAACACCACCCTAATCGCGAGATTTTGTTTTACCTCAGGGTGTTCAATCTCTCCTAAGCTGAACGATCCCCAGCATCCCGGACACCGGTCAAGAGACTATATCTTGTGCACAAGTTGTCCTAAGCCAATGCGCAGATGCATTCTATCAGATAAAAATATTTTATTACATATTGAACAACAGGCAAATGATTTCGATAGTTTCTCTCCGATAGGGACACAATCCCATTCATTCATCGATCGATCTTAAACCAATTAAGATTTTCTATAACATATCTTGTGTAAAGCAAACCCTAGAAACATGTAAGCAATAATATTGAGCAAGTAGAGCAACAGTTCTATTTAGCAAATTATCTAGTTCATTTATCTTCTCTTATCTTTTTGTGGTATCGTTGATTAGAGGGACGCAATAAAATAGTGGATTAGAGATCATTTTTATTAGGGCGTGGAGATAAATGTTAGCACGGTCAAGGCTGTAGGAACCCTAGAGGGGGGTGAATAGGGTCAAGCTAACTAATCAAGCACTTAGCACACGCTAATTGGTAATTTAAAAATATAAGTGCAAGAGAAGAAGCAAACACAATACCGACACCCGATATATCCTGGTATCCTCCTAAGAGGCTCCAGTCCCGGAACTCTTTTCGGCTTTAATCCACTATTTGAGCAAATAGTTACACACGAGTTTGGATCCGAAAACTCGCCAACTTCTTACACAAGAGCTTTAATCCGAAGGCTCTCCGACTTGAACCGAGAGTTTGGATACGAAGACTCCCCAACTTCAACCGAGAGTTTGGATACGAAAACTCTCCAACTTCAACCTTTCATAATAGGTTTTGATCTCCTTATACAATAGGATGAAGATCTCACTTTTCAACTCAATAACTCTAACATAATTTGTGAATGGCAAATCAAAGCTTTGTAGAGTTGTTTGTAGATAGGCTTTGATTTAGAAATTTTTAGGCTCAAAGCATCAACCTTGAATGAAGGGGTTCAAGGCTATTTATAACCAAAGCATTGAAAAGAGCCAAAGGCAACTTTCAGTCACGAACCGGCATACCGCCGGTATGATCCGGCATACCGGCGGTATACCGGTCTGGGATTGCAACGGCTAAAAATATAGCCGTTAGGATCATTAATGGCTGGAAATCCGACCGTTGAAATTTCAACGTTTCGGAAGCGGTATACCGTCGGTATGGACCGGTATGCCGTCGGTATGCCGATTTTGTAAACAGAAACTTTCTGTGAACAAAAACCGGTATACCGTCAGTATACACCGGTATACCGTCGGTATGCCGTTTTCCACCAAAAATGATCCTGGACTTATTTCTGCCCTAGCTTTCGATTTTGCCATCCATTTCTTGTGTTTACAATAATTCCTAAGACTCATTACAGACTCCGATATACTGTAGCTGTTATAGGCTTCTTCAGAGTCTTGAAATGATGATGGCATGGCTTGGCTTCTTCCTTTAATAGATGCTAGCTTTTTCCCTTGGCGGCAGCTGTTCAAAGATATCCAGTTTGCGAAAACTGAATACCTTTCGGGGGCTTCGCCCCTCGACCCCCGAACCCCCGGTGCGTGGCTCCAGAGATGTCGTCGGGTGGTTCAGAAAAATCTTGTGGAATCCATCGACTTTGGCCCACCATGATTTCTTCATTGCATATGTCCACATTGATCTTGCTTATTGCTTTTCTGTATGTACATGTTAGACGAACAAAGCAATATACATAGTAGCAACTATGATAGGATAAAAGCACATTAGGACTATACAAAGTTAAGTATCAATTATATAGTGATAGCATAACTATTAGTGATATCATAATGTTAAACTTAATTGAATAACCATAATCAAAACATAGTTGTCACGCCCCAGAACCAGAATACTGGAGAGCGGGGGCGGACATAGCCAGCTACGTATATTGAAATAGAATACATCTCAACTATACGGTCACGGCTGTCTAGATATGAGGTTTACTACAAGCCAGCAGTCTCTTAAGGTCAAGCCTATTGTCTCAATCTCCAACAATTAACAGAGTTACAAGATGTTAGAGCATCAAATATATATATAAGGCGTCCCAAATATTACATATCGGATGATCATGAAGCTAGTCGTACAAAATGATAGGACTAGCAAGAGTTCGGTCATACATGATCAACCCTAGGATTTGTTAATCATGTTTACAGCCCGTAGGCAGACATAAATAAATGTGCATCGAGCTAACAGGTGCTCGTCGGCTAAACGCCTCAAAAGAATAAATTTACATATAAGTGGATGAAATAAAAGGGAAAACCCACTCGTAGCCCGGGTTCCGTCTAGTGTTCACCATTGGACTGGAAGCTTGGTAGATCCTCGGGAGCTGCTCCGAAATCTGGCCACACAAAACCAGCTGGGTCAAACCCCAGAAAGAGCAAGTGCCACAAAGGAGGCCACAAATAAGACAAAAGCCAGCATATCAGAACATAAAGAATAAAAAAAAAGTACAAGTTATAAAATTACACAGAGCGATAAACGACTAGGGACGTGGAACCATTCCGGGAGCCAGGTTACAATCCTTAAACCAACAAGGACCGAAATTGTACCCCTTCGCCTGAATAGCTCACTGTCTCTACCCATTTATCGTTAGAGATAGGTAAAATAATCATGATCAAGAGTTCCAGGTACAGGGGCTAGACAAGACTTAGACAAAGCTGGACACCATTCATTCACAATCGGCCAAGCAAGTACTACGGCTTACTACTTTAACTAACTAGGGTTATCACAAGCCTAATTACTAACAAGATGCAAGTAAGAATTCCCAGTCCCAAGCCATGCAGACCATCCAGTTATCCTTTCGCGGGTTGAGAGTTATAGGTGGGTACATTGCCCGGGAGACAAATGTACCCTTAGGTGACTTAGAGGGTGCAACACATGACAGTGTGCTGGAAATATGCTCTACTCGTCGGCAAGCTACAAGTCCATTAAAGCGCCCAGATAACGAGATTGCCTGTAACTGGAAATTCTCCATGTTCTAGTTTGATCTAATCATTAGCCTAATTCAATTTAGCGCGAGTCCCTGGCTGTGGTACCCAGGGAGTCACGTCCTAGACATGATACAAGACAAGACAAGTGGATTGTACAAGCAAGCAAGCAGGAACACCCACGGTGTCAAGTTGATTATACGAGTCAAGTTACAAGTTACAAGTCAAGTCAAGTCAGGAGTGAGCCGCCACGGGCCACTATCAAGTTATCAAGATAAATCATGTCAGGGTACTGTCAGGAGTGCGCCACGACCGGCTACTATCATGTCAGGTTGGTCATGTCAGGAGTACACCACTACGGGTCACTGTCGTGTTATGCTAATTCCTTGTCGTACCAAGCCAGGTACAATAGTCATTCCAAGCATATTAAGGAAAATCAAGTTCATGACAAAAGGCGTAAGGATATAAAATGGGCATAAAATATCTAATATAGCGCCAATATATAGGACTATAGAAGAGCCAAGCTTAGAGAAATAAAACCAAAACTCCAAAAGCCAATGGTTTGCGCAAGGGGTCAGGGGGTTAGATTGTGCAGGTGTCAGCTGCGCAGGGTGCCAAGTGCGCAGGGGCACAGGGGCAGATTGCGCATGAACAGACTGCGCAGGAGTGAACTGCGCAGGAGTGAACTGCGCAGGGATGGATTGCGCAGGGGTGGATTGCGCAATGGTCGAGTGCGCAGGGTTACTTTGCGCATGACTGGCTTGCGCATGGCTAGCTTGCGCCAGCGCAATCCAGCACAGCGCAAAGCACTGACTGAGCCTATGCGCAATCGGCCATGCGCTAAAGAGCACAGGCCGGGGTGCGCAAACGGTCAAGTGCTAAAGAGCACTGGCCGAGAGCCTTCACCAAGGCTGAGATGAACTCCTCAAGAACACCAAAAACTTCAAATCTTCATAACTTAGCCAAATCAAAACCAAATCTAGATTTTCAAAGTTCTAACTTGAGTAAAATCGAATTCTCTTCCACATGGAAGCATCAAAACATGCAAAAATCGAAGTTTAATGGATCAAAACCAAGGATTTTCGAAAATGGTTAAAACTTAGATCTAGAAAAATGAAAGCTCCAAATCACAAAATGTCAAGTTCTAAAGTTGTTCTCCATGGCCTAATCTAGTTAATGGATAAATAAAAAGTGGTGCTTATTTGATGGCAAGGTGCACTTGCCTATGGGTTGGGGAGTTGTGTGGAAGAAGGAAGAAGAAGTTGTAAGAAATTAATGGAGTTATGGAGGAGAGAGAAAAGGTTGGTGGGTTTTAATGAGGGGTTGTTGGAATGATGGAGGTGAAGAATAGGCTAAGGTGTTCCACTCATGATGAACCAAACCAAACCAAACCAACTCCACAAAATAAAACCAAGCCATGGTCCAAACCCATTTACGAGAAACCAAAATCCGCAAGTCGAGAAAATAAAATACGTGCTAAAAATCAAATTATGAGTACAAATACGAAATACAGGAAATAGGGGTGACAACTCTACCCACCTTCAAAGAATTTCGTCCTCGAAATTTAATCAAGGAGCTAGAGATTGCCACGACAAGCTATAGTAAGCACAGACAAGCTACACTAAGCAGTTCAATCATACAATCATACAATACAAGCAAGGAAGGGAAACCGTAAGGTATAAGAAAGACATTATACCTTACGAGTCAAACAGGTAGGGGTATCGCGATCGGATGTCGTCCTCACGCTCCCACATTGACTCACCTAGAGAGTGATGACCCCAAGCAACACGGACTAAGTTAATAGTCTTGTTCTGAGCGTCTTTTCTCTCCGGTCCAATATAGACACGGGCTCTCATCATACGAAAGGTGGTACCAAAAACCAATTCCGAATGATCTAGGATATGGCTCGGGTCTGGGATGTACCGTCTTAATTGGGATACATGGAATACATCATGTACCTCACTTAGCGACGGCAGAAGAGCGAGACGATATAACACATCGCCTACTCGCTCCAGAATATCGAACGGCCCTATATACCTAGGACTAAGCTTTCCCCGCACGCCAAAACGAATGACGTCGCGGGTAGGCGAGATCCTATAGGAATACATGGTCGTCGACGGCAAATTCTAAGGGACCGATGAGCATCGGCCCAATGGCGCTGGCGATCCTGAGCAATCGGAGGTGTCTCTGACTTCCTGACCACTTCAACCGTTTGAGAATCAGTTCTGGACCGAGCATCTGCCTCTCTCCGACATCGTCCCATGCTAACGGGGATCTGCACTTCTACCATACAGAGCCTCGAAGGGTTGCCATCTGGATACTGGCCTGGAAAACTATTGTTGTACGAGAATTCTACCAGGTGATCCTCCACGAACACCGAAGTCGAGGGTACATGACCTCAACATATTCGCGAGTTTGTTATAGGACGCTCTGACTGCCCATCTGTCTGCGGATGATATGTGAGCTAAACTTGAGACGAGTCCCCAAACTTTGATGAAGACTGCGCCAGAAGTGCGATATGAATCGTATCCTGTCTGATACTATGCTGACTGGCACTCCGGTGAAGGGACGATCTGCCTGAGATACATCTCTGCTAGCTGTGCCGTCGATGTCCAACTCTAAATGGAAGAAAGTGTGCCACCTGGTAAGCTGTCCACAATGACCCAAATAGCATCTCTGCCTGTCGGAGATCTGGGTAACCCAGTCACGAAATCCATGGTTATGTGTTCCATTTCTATTCTGGGATCGGTAAAGGTGAAGAAGTCCAGCTGCTTGATGTTCAGCCTGACCTGTTGGCAAACCAAACATCGAGAGGAATACACGGGCTATTCTCCCTCTTCATACCATTCCACCAAAAGTGTGACGAATATCGGTACATCTTCGTGCCGCTGGGTGAATGGATGCGAACTGTGAGCCTCTGCCATGATCCTGTCTAATATCTCCGCTGGGTACACAAAGGCGCGTGCTGTGTCGAAGTGTACCATTTATGAATAATAACTCTGGCCTTCTTCCTGTCTCGCACTCTGCTCTGAGCGCTGAATCTTGGAATCTGCTAACTGTGCTATCCGGATCCTCTCAATGGTGGATGGATCTGCAGGCTAGCCATCAACGCCAGTTGGAAGGGAGGACAACTTCAATACCATCTTCTGAAGATCTGCCAATAGCTCTGGTTGCGCTGTTAGAAGGTAGACTCCGGCTCTCCTGCTCAATGCATAATGCTACTACGCGTGGCCTTCCTGGATGATACTACAAGTCCACATCATAGTCCACAGTAGCTCAAGCCATCTTCTTTGCGTATTAAGATCCTTCTGGGTGAAAATATACTTAGGCTCTTATGATCAGTAAATATCTCCACTCTGCCTCCGTACAAGTAGTGCCTCCACAACTTAAGTGCAAACACTATGCTGTTAGCTCCAAGTCGTGGGTCGGGTAATTTTCTATGATCACGGAGTTGACGTGATGCATAAGCAATTACCTTCCCATACTGTATCAAAATACATCCCAATCTCTGCTGAAGCGTCATAATAAACTGTGAATCCTCCGGTCCCCATCTGGAAGGGTGAGAATGGAAACCGTTATCAAACCTCGCTTCAACTTCTCAAATGATTCCTGACATTCTGCTGTCCAAATGAACCGCACATCCTTGCGGGTCAACTGGGTCATCGGCGCTGAAATCCTTGCAAAATCAGAGACGAACCGCCGGTAGTAGCCGGCCAATCCAAGAAAGTTGCAAACTTCTGCCACTGAGTTGGGTACTGGCCAAGACTCGATGGCCACAATCTTCTGGGATCCACTTCCACTCCTCCTCGGTAATGATGTGACCCAAGTACGAAATGCGATCGAGCCAGAACTCGTATTTACTGAACTTGGCGTACAATTGGTGCCCTCTGAGAATCTGGAGAACAACTCTGGGATGCTGCTCGTGCTCTGCTTCACTCTTACTGTAGACCAGGGATGTCGTCCAAGAACACAATCATAAACTGATCCAAGTAAGGCATGAAAATACGGTTCATGAGGTCCATGAACACTGTCGGCGCATTGGTCGCTCCAAAGGGCATAACTAGAAACTCCCAATGCCCGTACCTAGATCTGAACGCCGTCTTCGGGATGTCCTGCTCTCTGAATCTGATCTGGTGGTATCCTGATCGTAAGTCTATCTTCGAGAAAACTGAAGCCCCTTGAGTTGATCAAACAAGTCATCTATCCTCGGGAGAGGGTATCTGTTCTTGATTGTCACTGAGTTCAAGGTACGATAATCTACACATAGCCTAGACGTACCATCCTTCTTTTTTACAAGAAGCATCGGGGCTCCCCAAGGTGATCCACTTGCACGAATGAATCCCTTGGTCCTGAGTTCTTCAATCATCTTGTACAAAATCTCCAACTCTGAAGGTGCCATTCTATAGACTCGCTCTGATACTGGTGCTGTCCCGGGAATCAAGTCGATGGTGAACTCCCCGCTCTGGTGGCATCCCTGGAAGTTCCTCTGGGAAGACATCTGGAAACTCTTCAACTATCCGGGGCAACTGCACTGCTGCTACTGCCATCCGCAATACTGGAGGAGAAGGCTCCACGGCGCCTCTGGAAAATGAAAACTCTGGCTCTCCGGGAATACTAAAGACAACTCTGCCAATATGGCAGTCTATCCTAGCATAATGGCTCCTCAACCAATCCATGCCTAGGACTACATCATAGTCTGCCATAGGGAACTCTATGAGCCTAGCGGGGAACTCTCTACTGCTAACTACGATCCGACACGAGGAAAACACTCGATCTACTCCCACAAGACCATTACCAGTAAGATATTGAGCCTCACTGATAATGACTCGGGCTCCAATCCTATCCGTGTCACGAATCGTACAGACATGAATGAATGCGATGTACCAGAATCAAAAATACAGATGCTGGAAAGGTGTTGACGAGAATAGTACCTGCCACTACCTCACCTGGTGCAACTTATTCTTCCATGGTCATCATCATAGCCTGACCTCTAGCTGCGGGTCCCCTCTGCTGGAAACCCCTCTGTCGGTTCTGTGCTGGAGCCTGGGTGAACTGCTGGTTCTGCTGCTGAAAGGCCTGGGCCTGAGGCAACAATGGCCTCGGGTACTGCTGCTGCTGCTGCTGGACTGGAACTGGGGCTGGTCCTCTCACCGAAGAACTAGAAAGGTTAGATGATGATGGACCTCCCTATTCGGGCAGGTCCCTATCTGGTGGTCTGCTCCTCCACAAGCCAGGCACAATCCCTGTGCCCTACGACACTCTGCCACTACATGGCCCGGCTTTCCGCAATGAGAACATCCCACCGCGGAAGACTGCTTCTGCTTGCTGCTGCGGGTACGTCGGGGTCGAATGCTGAACCGACGTCACTGAGACCGCCCGCCTCGGAGTTCCAATGGTTATACCCCTAGCTGCCGGGGCTGGAGCTGAAGATTGGTGCATCTGGTTGTGGGACCGCTTCCTGCCTCCGGTCCTGTCTATAATTCTCCGGGAGGTATACTCATGCCTCCTTGCTGCCTTCAACACTGCATCGAACGTCTGGTGCTCGAACTGCTCCACAGCCAATCATATATCTAAGTGTAGCCCTTGCTGGAACCACTGAGCCCTATCGAACTCGGTCGTCACCAAAGTGGGGGCGAACCTACTCAGCCTGGAAAACTCGGTCGCATAGCCATCGACCGTCCTGCCTCCTTGCTTTAAGTTGGTGAATCTGGTCTGCAGGTCATACCGTGCCACCGCATCGAAGTACTTTGTCTGGAACCTCTCTCTGAACGTCGCCCAAGTGACTGGTGCCGCTAACCCCATGGCCTGAGCTGCCCACCAATCGCGAGCCAAGTCCAGTAACTGTAGCCGTACCACGGCCACCTTCTCATTCTCAGGTGTCCTAGCTGCTTCTAGAACCACCTCGGTATCCTGAAGCCAAGCGTCCGCGGCAATCGTATCTTCACTGTCGTCAAAGAAGGGAGGGTTCAAGCGCTTGAAACTGTTGGCCGCCTGATTCCCTTGGGGACCTCCTCGGTTTAGTGCATCATGAACTTCCTGGTGCAAGGCGTCGCCTCGACGATCTTGGGATGCAAGCAGTTATCTGATAAGCCCTACCAAAGGTCCCTCATCCTGTCTAGCTGGTTGAAGGGCGGAGCTTCCTGAACTGGAGGTTCCGAGCCTCCGGAAAGCATAACTCGGGAGGCTACTCCAGAGTGCTGAGCTTGATCTTCCTGGCGCTGGGGTGCTTGTTGAGCTTCCTCTGGCTGGTTGGCAGGTCCGGAAGCAATGCCGCTGAAGAAGACGATATAGGGAACAGTAAGGAAAGGACCAGGACAGATCAATGATACAAGCATGTGATCAGGTCAAGAATCTCAGGAATTTGAAGATACGAGCAGAGATCAAGGACGAATATTGATTGAGACATCTATTCGGTAAACCCTCACATTTCTTGATTGACAAGACCTGCATGGGCCACCACTTAAATCGTGTCACGCCCCAGAACCAGAATACTGGAGAGCGGGGGCGGACATAGCCAGCTACGTATATTGAAATAGAATACATCTCAACTATACGGTCACGGCTGTCTAGATATGAGGGTTTACTACAAGCCAGCAGTCTCTTAAGGTCAAGCCTATTGTCTCAATCTCCAACAATTAACAGAGTTACAAGATGTTAGAGCATCAAATATATATATATAAGGCGTCCTAAATATTACAATCGGATGATCATGAAGCTAGTCGTACAAAATGATAGGACTAGCAAGAGTTCGGTCATACATGATCAACCCTAGGATTTGTTAATCATGTTTACAGCCCGTAGGCAGACAGTAAATAAATGTGCATCGAGCTAACAGGTGCTCGTCGGCTAAACGCCTCAAAAGAATAAATTTACATATAAGTGGGTGAAACAAAAGGGAAAACCCACTCGTAGCCCGGGTTCCGTCTAGTGTTCACCATTGGGCTGGAAGCTTGGTAGATCCTCGGGAGCTGCTCCGAAATCTGGCCACACAAAACCAGCTGGGTCAAACCCCAGAAAGAGCAAGTGCCACAAAGGAGGCCACAAATAAGAACAAAAGCCAGCATATCAGAACATAAAGAATAAAAGGAAAGTACAAGTAATAAAAGTACACAGAGCGATAAACGACTAGGGACGTGGAACCATTCCGGGAGCCAGGTTACAATCCTTAAACCAACAAGGACCGAGATTGTACCCCTTCGCCTGAATAGCTCACTGTCTCTACCCATTTATCGTTAGAGATAGGTAAAACAATCATGATCAAGAGTTCCAGGTACAGGGGCTACACAAGACTTAGACAAAGCTGGACACCATTCATTCACAATCGGCCAAGCAAGTACTACGGCTTACTATTAACTAACTAGGGTTATCACAAGCCTAATTACTAACAAGATGCAAGTGAGAATTCCCAGTCCCAAGCCCTGCAGACCATCCAGTTATCCTTTCACGGGTTGAGAGTTATAGGTGGGTACATTGCCCGGGAGACAAATGTACCCTTAGGTGACTTAGAGGGTGCACACATGACAGTGTGGGAAATGTGCTCTACTCGTCGGCAAGCTACAAGTCCATTAAAGCGTCCAGATAACGAGATTGCCTGTGACTGAAAATTCTCCATGTTCTAGTTTGATCTAATCATTAGCCTAATTCAATTTAGCGCGAGTCCCTGGCCGTGGTACCCAGGGAGTCACGTCCTAGACATGATACAAGACAAGACAAGTAGATTGTACAAGCAAGCAAGCAGGAACACCCACGGTGTCAAGTTGATTATACGAGTCAAGTTACAAGTTACAAGTCAAGTCAAGTCAGGAGTGCGCCGCCACGGGCCACTATCAAGTTATCAAGATAAATCATGTCAGGGTACTGTCAGGAGTGCGCCACGACGGGCTATCATGTCAGGTTGGTCATGTCAGGAGTGCACCACTACGGGTCACTGTCGTGTTATGCTAATTCCTTGTCGTACCAAGCCATGTACAATAGTCATTCCAAGCATATTAAGGAAAATCAAGTTCATGACAAAAGGTGTAAGGATATAAAATGGGCGTAAAATATCTAATATAGTACCAATATTATAGGACTATAGAAGAGCCAAGCTTAGAGAAATAAAACCAAAACTCCAAAAGCCAATGGTTTGCGCAAGGGGTCAGGGGGTTAGATTGCGCAGGTGTCAGCTGCGCAGGGTGCCAAGTGCGTAGGGGCAGATTGCGCATGAACAGACTGCGCAGGAGTGAACTGTGCAGGGGTGGATTGCGCAGGGGTGGATTGCGCAATGGTCGAGTGCGCAGGGGTTACTTTGCGCATGGCTGGCTTGCGTATGGCTAGCTTGCGCCAGCGCAATCCAGCACAGCGCAAAGCACTGGCTGAGCCTATGCGCAATCGGCCATGCGCTAAAGAGCACAGGCCGGGGTCCGCAAACGGTCAAGTGCTAAAGAGCACTGGCCGAGAGCCTTCACCAAGGCTGAGATGAACTCCTCAAGAACACCAAAAACTTCAAATCTTCATAACTTAGCCAAATCAAAACCAAATCTAGATTTTCAAAGTTCTAACTTGAGTAAAATCGAATTCTCTTCCACATGGAAGCATCAAAACATGCAAAAATCGAAGTTTAATGGATCAAAACCAAGGATTTTCAAAAATGGTTAAAACCTAGATCTAGAAAAATGAAAGCTCCAAATCATAAAATGTCAAGTTCTAAAGTTGTTCTCCATGGCCTAATCTAGTTAATAGATAAATAAAAAGTGGTGCTTATTTGATGGCAAGGTGCACTTGCCTATGGGTTGGGGAGTTGTGTGGAAGAAGGAAGAAGAAGAAGTTGTAAGAAATTAATGGAGTTATGGAGGAGAGAGAAAAGGTTGGTGGGTTTTAATGAGGGTGGTTGTGATGGAATGGAGGTGAAGAATAGGCTAAGGTGTTCCACTCATGATGAACCAAACCAAACCAAACCAACTCCACAAATAAAACCAAGCCATGGTCCAAACCCATTTACGAGAAACCAAAATCCGTAAGTCGAGAAAATAAAATACGTGCCAAAAATTAAATTACGAGTACAAATACGAAATACAGGAAATGGGGGTGACAATAGTTCTGATTTTGGTAGCTCAATTAAATTTAAGGTATATATAATAAAAACTCATATCACTAATATGTAACACAATAAGCACATATCACCAAAGGTATAAGTATAAGTAGAAATGCTATAGTGATAGTATGAAGATTAGTGATAATGAAATGCTAAACTTAACAGATTAACCATATTCAAAAATATGATACAATCATTGGGCCAACAAAGGCAACTCACCAAAATGAATCTATTTGAAAGAATGAGGGTCTTCACGCGCCGATCACGCACTCCTATGCGTCCTACATTGGCACCAACATTTGATTAGCATACTTCATGCCTTTCTCTCAAGATTCGGAATGAATACGTAATGCGATGAAAGAGAACAATGAAAATCAATCATCGAAAATAAACATGAAAATGTATTCATTAAAATCAAACATCGAGAAAACATCCAACGAAAACCAAAAACTTTTGGACTCATTTCAATAGAAGTCAATCCATCAGTTGGAAAGGTTCTTCGTATTTCGTCCGTGATCCAACGATACCGGCAAAGGTTTCCCTATTGACTCAGTCGAAACTGAGCCAACAACCGTAGGTATTACATAGTGAATCGTGAGGAGCGGGACACTATAATGTGGATAGGGAAGCCCGCACCTAGTCTCCTCTTTTACTAGCATGCGGGCTAGTGGTCCACTTCGGATCCCGAAACTGGGTGCCACTGGTTGAGCACATGGATATAAGCGGGTTAGCATGTAGTCCCCCCCACTGATTCTCCCGAGATTGGTTGGTGGTCTCCCCATGACGATTTAGAGGCTGGGGGGGGGAAAGGGTTTTCTTTTTCTTTTTTTCTTTTATTTGCTCTATTTTTTAACATTTGTAAATGATTTCAGGTATTAAATAAATGCTAATAAATAGTGCTTAAAATAAAAAATCACTAAAATTTGTAGAAACCTATATTAAGCTCTTGTAAGCCTACCAATAAATATGGGGGCAAAATTATGGTCATGAGTTTGCACAGTAAATTCTGAAAGCCATAAATTAATTAGTATTTCATCTTTTTTAATTGGTTTAGCCTCTAAAATTTTCAAGAAATTTACCAAAGTTCCTAAGCGACATTATTGGGCATTATAGACTATTCTTTGGTCTTTGCACTAGTCCTAACCTCATGTTACCCAATAATCATAATCTATTTTATCTATTCACTTCATAACTTAGGGTTTCTATTTAAAATAAAACAATTTTTTTTCTAAATTCCTAATTTAGCTTATTGGGTAGATGATGCTATAAGCTACCCCCCGCCAGAATATTTTTTCCTAAAACATTAAAGCAATACATATATCTAAGGAAAAATTAACAACCAAGGCATACAATTATTCTACAAGCAATTAAAACTACAACTATCTACCCATTAATCACTCACTCTCCTTGCGCCACCAATTCTCACTTCAACCTTTTTATCGCTCTTGTTCTTTCTTATACTCACCAACATATATAAAACTTGTGAAGGAAAAAACATAATACAACTATCCTAGAATCCAATTAAGCAAAATCGAATTCATACTATGTTATGTAGTTTCATAATTAAGGATCAAATTTCTATCTAACTATTAAAGTAACTATGCAGCATACCTTCATCTCCAATGATAGGAGTTTGCCCTACTGCCACAAATGCTTGTCCTTGCTCTTGATGTTGTACCTCTCCGAATTGTTGGTGATGAGACTAGCTTCGCACAGTAGTTGTTGGGGCTAGAGACATTATCTTATCCTATGGTCTAGCGACCCACAATGGAGACAACGTCCCAATCTCTTCCTACAAACCTCCCAAGTATGTCATGTATTCTTGATATTCACAAATGTGTATTGTTTGATTCTACCTCTATTACTGCTGAATTGGTGCAACCTTAACTGGGCTGTTGATAGGGCTACTGGAAGGTCTTCTGTTGGGTATTTGGGTGTTTCGAGGGTCCTGAATTATTTTACTTCCTTGAGTATCCATATCCCTGTTCGGATCAACTCCAAAGCCCTCTCTAGTGACGGAGCTATCTTTAATATTTGAGGATATTTGTGCTCTACTAGATGCCACATGCAGTTAAATCTTCTAATATAATCCTAGACAAAAATGACGTAATTGATCCTCCAGGTTCATCACCATACTCTTCGCGAAATGATTTAGTCGACTGAACTCGATTGCATATGGGTCCCTTACTCTAGTTTTAAAAATTGATTTCTAGAGCCTCCCTAGACACATATAGGATAACTTATCATTGAATAAAGTTTTGAAGGTTTCACACATAGCATCTGGTGTGCGTAGCATGATCTCATTCCTTTACCAAGTCCTTTCCAAGTCATTCAATTGAAGGCATGCAACCTCTATCCATAAATCGTTTGGTAATCGAGCTGCTCAATAAGTATCCTTGTGTCATCTATCCACTCGTCTAGATATAGTGCTAATTCGGTGATTGAAAAATCCATGGGTCTCATATCCTTGAAATCCTTCACATTGTCTATCCTCTGCTAAAAGGCATATTTTCTGTCCATTGCCTAATAGGATTTAGGTTTGATTCTTTTGGGCCTCCATCATACCCTGTAGCACTTCGAATATTTACATTCCCTCTGTCGATATTGCTTCCTAAATTAGTGAAGGTGTCCTGAAGTCGGGTGTCTCCGGGTTAGACTCTCTAGGGTATACCTAGTCCTAACCATTCTAAAAATCAAGGGCATAAATATTAGACTTAACTATAACAAATAGAAAAACAAATAAGATGCAAAACTAATATGAAGTAAGAAGGTTATATATAGCTTATGACCTAGAAGGAAGAAATGTGAAACTAATAAATAATCATAATTGTGAATGAGCACTTACTTTTGTAGATCTTCCAGAATCTTATCACTCAGTCGCAGCTCGCAGTAGTACGACTAACTTAAGTACTATTACGAGTTCACACAATTTATAAAAACTAACCTACATGGGCCACCATAAAACTTGTAATGTCCCGCTCCCTCTTTTGGAATATGTGTACGTGGCCAAATCCAACCTACGCCATAGCATCGATGGCAGTAATCTATGTCTCCACAATGATATAATCATACAATCTCAATGATATAGTAATTCCACACAAGATGCATCCATATAAATTATCAATAATAGTATACCTAACTCATGCAATCTCAAATATGATTGGTTCGATACAATCCCGAATCATGGGTGGAGAATTAACAACAATTTGGATTTATCGATATAAACTTTCGACAGAGATATAGAGGATTGGACTCTTTGGTGATGGCAAGTCAAGTTGTTCAAGTCTATTATACAAGTTACCCAAGCCGTCGTACATATGATCAATTTGACTGAGGGTTGTATGTACGTAAGACTAAAGTAAAAATATGTTCAATATTAGAGACCTAGTATACCAGAAAAGACGAGATCGAGAAGGCTCAACATATGGGTCTATAACCAATGAAGGCGCCAGATATAATATGGAGGTTGACGCTATTATAGTAGAAAATAGAGGTGATCATGAAAGAATTGATATATAAGACTTGTAATATTTAGTTATATGTAACATTTTCACATAATTTATATAAAAGTATCATTCTCGTCTTCTATCAGCTTCATTTTCTTAACCAATAGGGCTAACTATGCAATTTTAAGTTCAGGTTAATCAATAACAATTAACAAATTAATTCAAACACTTATTTTCTTCTTTTCAATATAGTTCACAATCTCTTATGTTCATTGTTGTCAATTTTCGCTAAGAAACTTGTTAGTTTATCTTCCTCTAGCTCTTATGCACAATGCTCTTTTAATATATTTGTATTTTATTTGAAGTTAGTCCACCAATAACTTGTGAATAATATTTATGTGGACTAGGTGATACAAGATTGTAATTTTAGTGACTCCCATCAAGATATGCCATGTTGATTTCTAAAAAAAAAATACAAGGCATATACATAGGTAAACAGACGTGCGAAATGTATGAACGTTCATGTATTAATAGACTATGATTTAATAGTCTTTTTCTATCATGGACATATTATGAAAAATTAATAAATCATAGTCTCTTAAGGTATACATGTTCAGAACTTTCGCCCATTCGTTTTCGACCTATGTTTGGAAGTCAATATGGTATATCTTGCCTTTGGGAGTCACTAAAGTTACAACTTGTTTGACCTAGTCTACCCAAATATTCTTCGCATATTCTTGTGGGACTAACTACAATGCAAATATATTAAGAGAGATGGAAGGGTGGACGCATATATGGCACCGTCTCCAGGGCGATGGCATACATCGGTGTACTCAAGACCTCTATCATCTGCTTGTTCACTTCCATAGAGGAATTATCTGTACTTACTGTTTTATTTATTATTTTGATATTTTCTAATATATGCTATTATTATTAAATTTGTTTTATGTTTATTGATATGACTTGTGTTTTGCATCTGGACTTTTAACCTCTCTATAATCTTTCTTTGTGGTACAACAAAAAAGATTGAAGAGAGATTGAAATCTCAAACACAAAACATAAGTCATATCAAATTCCTATCTAGCAAGAATAACATATATTGAAATTTTGTTATTTTTGTACATGTGGTTAGATATTATATAAAAATTCTACGGTTGTACAATTTAAATTTATTTATTTATTTATGAGTTTCTTCCATATACGAGCATTTTGTGCCGCTGAAGGTCCGATTGGACGAGTATTGTACGACGAGTTGCGTTGGGTATCCAATATTATTATTATTGGTTTTAGATTTTTTTTTTTTTTTTAGCGTTTTGTAATGTTGAAAGTCCGATTGCACGAGTATTCTACGACGGATTGTGTAGGATCTTAATATACTGTTATGTATTTGTGTTATGATTGGTTTTCAAATATAGTTTTTTCAAATCTATTCAACTTAGCAGTCGATGGCTGGCGATTGTAATTAGGCAAACATTTTACATGGCGCCTTTTTTTTTGCCTTCTTGCATTTCTTGGCTTAAAAAAAAAGAATAAACTTTTCAACAATTATTAGTGGCACACTCACATGGCGTGACAACTTTGAGCATTTGAATCATTAGTTGCATTGTTCTTTAACAAAACATATTTCCCACACCAACTTTCTTTTATTCGTCAGATGTAAACAATTAGAAACTGCTGGCATATTCATGTTCCCAAGAAGAATGTTGTTTCGGAATGTTTGTTTATCACTGTCCAGGTTGGTTCTAGCTCCTGGCCTCAATTAGCTGTCCCCAAAATTAATTAAACAAATTCATTGTTTAGAAATAATTAATTCCAGTCAGTTGGTGATCTCCCCAAAGCTATATCCAGTTCACAAGCATGGAAATTTTTGCAACAAAAAAACTTGTACATTGCGTGTGGAATCATCAAGCGAGATTGCCACCCACTACCTAAGAATCTTAATTTTATTTATGAGCTCCACAAGCAATGTTGGTCCATGTACAGCCATGGCAACAATAATTTTGGGGTTAATTAATCAATGTTGTAGAATGGCAATATTTTTGTCATGCATGCATGTCTACTCGATACCAGTTCACAAGAGGTGTTCCTGGCCTGATGACAATTCTTAGAAGACACTTGATACATTGACTTGAAGAGCATGTTTGTATTCATTATGTTGTCTTCATTCCAGGTGTTTCTGATCAAGTTACTAATATATTTTTTTTTGAAAAAATACAAAAGTGCGGAAACATTTGTTCCTACAATTTGGAAAATATAACAATAATAATATCTATATTTTGTATTTTTTTCCCAAAAATTGACAAGCAAAGTTTACAGACATTTTTTAAAACTATTTCAGAAATATTTAATTTGACTTCAACTCAGTGAAAATAGTCATCAGAGTACAGTTTATAGGATTATATGTTTTTGTAAATCTACCTACAATCTACAATCTATGTTGTGCATGTTAAGAAGATGACCTACATCCCTTCGTAGTCATAATTTCGTATATTTATTAAGCAAATAAGAATAGACAAACTATTTTTATATGTTGGCTTAATTTCAACATGATACTGTCAACCATTGAATATTCAAATTAAGTTAAAAATCAAGTTAAAAATATTGAGTAGTTGATATATAGCAAGTTGAGTAAAATAGTTAAGAATAATAAGTTAAAAAATTGGAATAGTTGTAAATGAGATCAAACCCACTAGTGGTTATGTGTTTACCCTTGGTGGGGGTGCAGTGTCTTGGAAATCTACCAAGCAAACATGTATAGCTCGTTCAACCATGGAGTCCGAGCTAATCGCCTTAGAGAAGGCATGTTCTGAGGCTGAGTGGCTTAGAAACCTCTTAGCGGATCCAAATGCTCCTCCTCCTGTGCCTATGCATTGTGATTGTCAAGCTGCTATCGCAAAAGCAAAGAGCAAGATTTAATGGAAAAAGTAGACATATACGTCTAAGACATACAGTGGTAAAACAGCTGTTAAAATCCGGAGTTATATCCTTGGATTATGTGAGGTCAGAGTTGAATTTGGCCGATCCTCTGACCAAACCACTTAATAGGAGGCAAGTGGAAGACACGTCGAGGGGAATGGGACTTATGCCTAAAACAGAAAACAAGAGTGATGGTAACCCCACCTATTTGATTGGTGATCCCATGACTTAGGTTCATAGGGGTAAGAACAAGTCACTGGTTGTTTTTGTGTACTATCGACTATTGTATTTGAGATGTTCCATTCCTATGACTAGATAGTACTGTATTTATGAATACAACTACTGCAGTGAGAAGGTTGAGCTTTGCTCTTAATAGAACATATCCCAAATCTTGAGGTGGTGTGTCTAAACTGCAGTACACACTTGATGGAAATCTACCTTTCTAGAGCACTCATGAAAAACCAGGAATCAGCGCAGGGCCAAAAAGCGCAAAACGCAGAACAGTGAAGTACTAAGAATTATAATGTGGATGCGAGTCCTCTTTCACATTTAAGGTTGTTGGTTCATAGAAATTTATTTCACCAACCTCCTGTGAACAAGATTTGCTATCCTAATGGCTGGTTCATAGCTGACAGGCACCAGTACTTAGGCATTGTGTTCGTGCTACGGCTAGCAGATGAGACAACCACATATTTCTAAATATGTGGGGGAGGTGTAGTCGGTATAGACATAGCATGTGTGGTGTATTTTGAAATAGTGGGGGATTGTTGGAACTTTTGGTTTTTTGAGTTCCACTTTATAGATATTTCAAATACACCATAGACAAAAGGGAAGAGACTTTTGTTTAGTCCCACATCGCTTAAAACCCACACTTGAGAGTGGGTATATATATGTTTACACCTTCTACATGGTTGTGATTAGTGGGAAGCTAGAGGGGTGCTCGCGCGCCCGGGGGCATTGGGCTAGAATGCACCCGGGTTGGAGGAAGCTCCAGAAAACCTTAATGCGCATGTGCGGGCACGTCGCACGCGCAGGGAGGGGGTGCAAATTCGGGCTGTTTAGCCTCGCGCGTAGGCGGGACACGACCCTACTTTTTGCATTTTCTCTTGGTAAGTGAGCCCGCAATTTATGCGTAACCGCCCCTACTTATTCAACACGACTCATTCTCGTTCCTGATTCTTCTCCTGAGATTTGGTTCAAGATCTAACAGTATTAGAGTTTTGCAACTCTATATATACACACCGCTGAGATCCAAAACCATCAAATAGAGAAGAACTGAAACGCTGTCGTTCGTCTTCTTCCCTGTTCGACTGTAGGTTGCAGATAGGTACTGCTATCTGTAACTCGTTGTTGTATCCTGGAGGAAAGTCGCCGTTCGAACCTTACAGTATCGATAAGGGACGAATCTTTTCTTGAGGACAGTGATTCACACGCCTCAACGACTCCGAGTTCTGTTCCACGAAGCTTCTACCCCAACAGTTGAGGGTATCAAATTGAAAGTAAGCCTTTTATATTTGTCAAACTTGAAGCACGTGATAATAAGCAAAATAATTTTATCTTATATATCATCAGATGGGGTCCAAAATCATCATTAATATATATATATATATATATATATATATATATATATATATATATATATATATATATATATTAATGATGATATTTCTAGTTACACCCCTTTTAAATTTCATTAGACTTACATCTCTCACGAAAATATTTATTTGTCACGATTAATTCGTTTTGTCACGAAAATATTTTTTGTGGCAAAAATAGAATGTGAGTCTAATAAAATTAGAAAGTATGATGTAAGTACAAATTTATATAAACTAGGATAAATGTCAATAAAATCCAAGATTTTATACCAAGCAGCAAATATGAGTGTAACCTTGTTTTATAAATCACTTTTGTCTATATTCAATCTCTTGCTTCTCCTTGTAGCCATATACGTACCTAATAATAATAATAATAATAATAATAATAATAATAATAATAATAATAATAATCAGGATAGATTAACTCGTGCTTTGCTAATCAAATGTTTTATACATGTATGTGGATTACAATGTTTCCCTAGTTTCAAGCCAAAAAACTTAGCATCAAAGTTTCCATCAGGAGAAGTCGGTAAAACATCTCTAGTTGGCACTATTCCAAATTATGTCCACTCCCAAAGGAAGCACCATGCACGCACGTAGCAGATTCCTCCTCCACAAACACATGGCCTCCACCCACTACGTACAAAACAAACCCTAATTTTAGACTATAACCTCCTAAAAATAACCATTGAACCATTCCTAAGCCCTTCTATATAACCCCCCATTCTCCCTCTTTCTTCCTCAGGCCTGCAACTGAGAAGAAGAGCCCAATAAAAATCCCCCCTCTCTCTCTCTCTCTCTCTCTCTCTCTCTCTCTCTCTCTCTCATCTCCTCCGAGCTTCTTCGTTTCCCTACGGTTGCGATGGAGATGAGAAAGATTGCCTGCGCCGTCCTTGTCGCCGCCGCCTCGGCCACCGCCGCACTGGCCATTGAGGCCCCTGCTCCCGCCCCCACCAGCGCCTCCTTCGCGGTCGCCCCCACCATCGGGGCCCTGATCGGAGCCTCTGCGGTCTCCTTCTTCGCCTACTGCCTGCAGTAACCTCGTCGAGGATCAGAAAGAGAGATCAGAGGGAGAAGACCCCCATTTGGATGAATGTGATGTATTGGTTTACTTTGCTTGCTTGAGGTCTTTGACTTGTTGTTCTTTCTTGCTCTAATTCTATGTATAAGCTGTTATTCTTGCTCTAATTCTATCTATGTTCGATTGTTATTCTTGCTCTATTTCTATCTATATCTATGGTTCGATTGTTATTTTGCTCTTTGTTTCTCTGTTGGTAATAGAGATGAAAGAATTAAGTGGATTTGTTTAATGGAGGATAATTGTATTATTCATTGTTATATGGTTACGATCATTTGGGAAATGTAATTTGGTCCGCCATTGGCGTGACTGTCAGTGGCTATCTTGGATGGGAGTCGCCACGTGGGAAGCAGGCCGTTGGCAGATATGCCAGCTGTCCAAATAGCAGCTCCCTTAAGATTCATGAGGTTTTTTTTTTTTTTTTTTTGAAATTCCACGCACACACACAATTGGGGGACTCCAACCTTGCCGGTCCCTCCGGATGTCCGCTCTAATACCACTAGGCTAAAGAGCTCGGACATTCATGAGGTTTTTTTTAGCTAGAGAAATTGTATTATTTATTTATAAGTCAAGTATGGAAGTTTATTTCATTTACCGTAGAGTACAAAATTTATACAGGTAATTATGGAGGCCTCTTGTAAATGGTTTGATTGTTACCCAAATTAGGGGTGAGCATTATTCGGTTTTGAACCGAAAATCGAACCGAACCGAACCGAATAAGAGATTTGGTTCGGTTTTGAAAAAATCGGTTCGGTTTCGGTTTTGAAAATACTAAATTTTCTTATTCGGTTTCGGTTTCGGTTTCGGTTTTGGGTTTCGGTTTCGGTCCAAAACCGAATAAGAAATTTTAGTTCATATATATATATATATATATATATATAATATATATATAATATATATATATTATATATATATTTATTTTAGGTATATACTAAATATATAGATATACTATAGGTATATATATATATATATATATAGAGGTATATACTTATGTATAATAAATTATCTAGGTATATTTAGTTATTATATATATTAACAAAAAACACAAATAAACCAAAAAAATCGAATAAACCGAATAAACCGAAAACCGAACTAATTTAATTCGGTTCGGTTATTGACCAAATCGGTTCGGTTTCGGTTTTGCTTATTCGGTTTCGGTCGAATTCGGTTTTCGTTATTCAGTTCGGTTGGAACCGAATAAACCGAATACTCACCCCTAAGCCAAACGTTGGCATTCCAAAAAGCTATTTGTCTTCCAAAAAAATTGGATGATATCATCTTCCATTATGTGGCACATAACATGTCGGTTGACATAGCAACTGACATGACAAAATTTAACATTAAATTAATATTAATACTAAATTAATATTAATATTAACACTTATAGTAATATTAACATTAAATTAAAACCAGCTTAACATTAAAAAATTTGTATATTAATTTTTTGGATTATAATTTGCCATGTCAGCTGTTATTTCAACTGCCATGTCAGATGCCACATAATAAGGATGGCACACCCAAATTTTTTGGGACAAATAGCATAACTGTTGGCATTCATTTGTATCTATCGGTGTATTTGCTTTGGACTCTATTGTAAGTGAAATATAATTTCGAATAATTCTTTGAGAAACAACGAAAGAAATAAATAAAAAGAGAGTAAGATGGTATATCATACAAAAAGTATGTATTTCTAGAATGTATGTATATTTGTATACCTTATATACAAAATGATTTTTCCAGTTGGTTACCACGGACGTGATCGCAAGCCTACGTGGCAGCAAACAATTGGCCTCCCCTGCTATCACCGAGCCCCGTCCCCTTAAAACTGTTGGGAACGAAGCGTAGAAACTGTTTCCCCAAACCAGAATGTCCTGCGAAAGAACCGAGCAAAAGCACACAAACCAAAAATGCCAAACACAATCGCAGACACAAAAATTTTTGACGTGAAAAACCCTTGCGGGAAAACCACGGGACGATCGAAGTCCAACCCTGAAGAACCTCCACTAATTAATGGAATAAAGAGAATACACCCTCTACAAGTTCCTCCCGATCCAACACGGATCACCACAACTCAGTTGAAAGAAAAAAATTTAGTGCGGACTCCGAAGAACGAGATGTCGAAAAATTATTCGAACCGATCTCTCCTTCACAATAGTCTTCAATCATCTCTCTCTCTCTCTCTCTCTCTCTCTCTCGCCTCCTCTATCTCTTCAAATATTGTAAAGCACTCTTGTTTTCTTTTGAGATGTTTTTCAACTTGCATCCATCACCCTTTTATAAGTCCTTGGTAATCCATACATAGAAGGTCAATATATATGGAAACTTCCAATATGCATCATCATATATTAATAGAAATCCAATCATATTTGGCTTGCCATAATTGGAAGCCCAATTATATGGAAAGCTACTATATGAATGATCCAATCATAATATATCAAAGTAATATGGAAATCTAATCATATTTTCCTTACAATATATGTTCCAAAATAAGATCGATGCACTCCCCGAGCTTCTTCGACACACGGATGGCGCTCGTCGACTCCGGGTATTCTCCACATAGGTTGGGAACCCCATTTGTCACGTCTCGACCCAAAAATCGCTCGTCCTCGCATCGATTTATCCGAATCATCGTCCTCGCTAGGACTTGATACCGTACGAGTCTGGAGTTGCATTCGTACAAGACAAGATGACAAGTTCTCAAATGGTTATCTTTGACTTGATATTAGCAACAAAAGAAATCAGAGTATACGAAACAATTCTCTTTATTGATAAATGAACTGAGATTACAAAGGCTTTCAATAGCCCAACTGAATTTGCCAGATTGGTTACAACACTCAAGTTCTCTCTTGCCCACAAAGTATTTTACCGTCCCATACATCACGCCTTCTATATCTCGGCCGCAACAATCCTGTTGCAAGGCCGAGCGTCAATGCGATCGCACGCTTCAAACGCTACGGTATTCCATGCCTCAGCACGATCAAGCGAAGCTCCGTCGCGAGCAGACCATTCCATGAACCTGCTATCAAACTAGTAGGGGATTAGTACTTTCGTCCTCGTTGCACTGATCAAGACCCACTTAACTAAACAGACATTTAGTAATGTATTGATTCATACATCATATAATTTAGTTATCTTTCTATGTTCTCCTTACGATCGATTTCATGGCATATTCGAAATAGTAAAGCATGTTATCGTGGCAAGCATGTTATTTCGATTCGCATAAGCAAGCAGGCAGCCAATAACAATCTCATGTTGTTTCGCGAATTTTTACCAAACTATGACGCACTCACCCTTGCACCGACGCAAGGTGAATGCGCCTCATTCCTTTCCTGTCATGTTATAAGTGCTCTGTGCAGGATTTATGTTCCTACACTTTTGGCCCACCGTTCCTTAACTATATGAAGGTTGTTGGCGTATCCGCGCTAGAATGGACTAAAGGTGTTTCTTTTTTTTTTTTTCTTTTCTCAATTTGGGTAGCCCGGTGCCTCACATGATGGGTTGCTATCCCAATAACCGGAGGCCTACCGTTGCATACCATTCAGTGCAGCATTCACATCAATAACCGATCGTTAATTGTCTTAGAGATGTGCCCAGCAAAGTTTAACGTCCCTCCTAGGCCAAACGGTCCTAGAGCAACCCATTCGAGGGAACACCCATGCACGGGAGATTATCTCCAATCTATTTCTCAAGTCCATTCGACCATGCAACACGCGTCTTACTCAAAAAACCAAACACTTGAGTTCGTGACTCAGACTTCGTATCATCTCGTATTTCTCACCTTAACTTTCTATGTTCTCACATTCCATACTTCGTTTCAATATTCAATGGCATCATGCCCCAACTCAATGTTCGTCAACAGAACGATCCGAAGGTCCCAAACATTTTTGAGGCATCATGTCATATCTGACAGTTCTGTCACATTCATGCCAAAACTGTTCTTTTCATAACGAAGCCATCTTTTATGATTCTCGTGCACGTATACACGCTTTGACACGATTGTTCACTATTCTTCGAGTCATGCATGTGATGTACACCTCGATATCATAATTCCATGTTCTATGCCTTAGTGTTCATTGTATGTTACTTTCCTCCGACTCGTGCAACTGAGACATGCCTCGATAGGGTATTCAATATTCTATAGCTCGAGCACTGAGGCACTCGTACCGATATAGTCTTTCAATGTTCTAGCATACTTGTAGAACCTAAAAATTAAGTTGTGCCATGTATTCTACTCAGCAATCAAGTTGCGTCCATGTCACGTCCCAGAACCAGAATACTGGAGAGCGGAGACAGACATAGCCAGCTACGTATAATAAATAGAATTCATCTCACCATACGGTCACGGCTGTCTAGATATAGAGTTTAACTACAATCCATCAGTCTCCTATGGTCAAGAACAAGCCTAGTGTCTCAATCACAAGCAAACAAAAATGTTACAAGATGTAAGATCACCAAATATACAACAGTAAGGCGTCCCAAATATTACTATTCAGCTGATTATGAAGCTAGTCGTTACAAAATGTGAGGACTAGCAAGAGTTTCGTCATACATGATCAACCCTAGGTTGCTAATCGTGTTACAGCCCGTAGGCAGACAGTAAGTAAAATGTACACGAGCTAACACTTGCTCGGTGGCTAAACACCTCAAAAGAATAATTTTATAATAGAGTGGAAGAGCCAAAATAAACCCACTCGTTGCCAGGATTTCGTCTAGTGGTCACCATATGGCTGGAAGATCGGTAGATCCTCTGGGGTTACTCCGGAATCAGACCATACAAAACTAGCTGGGTCAGACTCCAGAAAGAGCAAGTGCCACAAAGGAGGCTTCACTTAGGAACTAAAACCAGCATATCACAAATGAATACAAGGGTAATTAAAATATACTGATAATAACTGAGATAACAATAATATATTGAGCACGAAGAAACCATTCAAGTAGCCAGACTGCAACCCTTAAACCAAACAGGACCAGGGTTGCAATCCTTCACCTGAATAGAAACCCGCCTCGATTACTATTGATAAGGTAAAACGTATCAAGCATGACAGGTGTATACGATGAGATACCATGGGACTATTCAGATAACCAGGTTACAACCCATAAACCAAACAAGGACCGGGGTTGTAACCCTTCGTCTGAACAGAACTTGGCTTCTCCCACCATTTATCGGCAAGGTAAATAAAAATAGGTCATGTAACAATCTTGTACAGAATCAAGACAAGAATAGACTGGTAAACTCCATCCAATATTTCACGGCCAAGCAATAAGTACGGCTTGATACTTTAACTAACTAGGGTTATCACAAGCCTTAGTTACTAGCAATATGCAATGAGATGTTCCTCCAGCCACAAGCCCTGCAGCTAATCCAGGTTATCCAGGCGACTTGGATTCATTAAGCAGTTATCAATAATTATTAGGTAGCTTGGTGTGCAACACATGACAGTGTGCGTAGAAATTGTTTCATGAAGTGCCCCACATGACAGTGGACTGGAAATGTGCCCTACTCGACGGCAGGCTACAAGTCCAACAATTGTGGCCGGGATAACGGGATCGCCTGTAACTGGGAAAATCTCTCATGACTACTGAATTATTCTAGTTATTAGCCTTAGCCATTTGCAGTGGGTACCCCTGACCGTGGTACTCAGGGGTCCCCATCCTAGACATGATGCAAGACAATACGGGTTCATTTGTACAAGCACAATCGTCCACGTGTCCAGGTTATTCAATCTTGTCATGTCAAGCTAGCCGTCGCAACAGCCTTCGGAATATCATGTCAGGTTCACTATCAAGAGTGCGCCACGTCGGGCCACTATTATGTCATGTTTATCATGTCAAATTTGTCAGGTCAAGTTATCTTGTCAGGTGTGCACCACGGCGGATCACTATCAAGTCATATCATTTATCAAGGAGGGAAGAAACTTACACAATTAAATATTAATATATCTATAATATATATATTCTTGAAGCTAAGGAGAAACTCTACAACTTTGTTGGGAGTGGGAAGAAATTTTGACCACAATTCAGGCAAATAAAACATTTAAACAATCAAATTGGACCCCATGCGGCCCAAAAATGGAGAACATACATGCGGCCAAAGAGAGTGGGAGGCCACCCATGCGGCCAGCCAAAGCTTATGCGGCCAGGAAATAACTGAAGGGGCCATGCGGCCAGCATGAAATATTCATGCAACCAACCAAAAAAAGAGAAGAGGAATCCGCAATAAATGCAAGCTTCCACTCAAGCAAAAAAAGGACACGTGGCCACTCAAGTACAGAGGCCATGTGGGACCCAATAATTAATGCAGTAAGAAAAAGGTTCACGTAAACCATTTAATTAATTGTTCACGTGGCCAAGCAATGATTACATTATATTATAATATGACATCCAAGTACATAAGGCCATGCGGCCAAGAAATGGTGAGAGGCCATGCGGCTGAAAGGGGAAAAACTCATGCGGCTCGGGATTACTGGACCCCATACGGCTAAGAGAGGGTGGGGTCCCATGCGGCCGAAGAACTGGGATGGCATCCATGCGGTCATCAATTAATTGCAACTAAAAGGTTGGTCATGCCAATAATTAATTAAGTAAGGGAGGGGCCAGGCATAAATATTTATATAAGGGAGCCTTGCTTTGCATGCAGCCAAGCTTGCAGCATTCATGCGGCAAGCAAATAAATTTCATGCGGCCAAATAAAAGCAAAGTGAAAGCAAGCATGTAAGCAAGCACGCAAGCTAATGCAAACTAATTAATTCATGCGGCCCAAATAATGCAACATTAATATGCGGCCAAAGGCAACTTTAACTTGTGCCAGCAATGCAAGCTGTGCTTTATGCAAGCAAAGCAAATTGCTTCATGGCCAAGCATATTTATGCTTATGCGGCCAATGGTAACGAGTTCTCATGCGGCTAACTTAATACAGTTTCTATGCGGCCATAATAAATGCTTATACAAGCATGCAACTTCAGCAAGCAATATACAATATATGTGGCCATGCAATTATTTGAGCCTGCGGCCAAGTGCTGCATTGTAGCCTATGCGGCCATGCAATACACTTTACGAAAATCACTATGCAGCCAACTAATTAAATATGCATGGGCCAACATCTAATGTTGCATGCGGCCAGGATTTTAATGCAAGTCAGTAACTGTACCAACTCCAACAGAGAAGGTGTTCATGGAAAATACCATGGCTTCTCCACTCCACCAATCTCCAATCGGAGTCCAAATGCGGACCTTCATAGGTCGATTTGGGGTGAAATGAAATTCTCTACAACATAGAACCATTTGTTTACAAAATATGCAAGTCTGGTAGATCAAAACCCACAAAAATGAAAACCAAAAAGCTAGATCTACAAGAAATTAGTCATGGAAATGGAAAATGCTAAATACTAAAGTTGGTTAAAAACACATAAGGAAGAAAATGGAACAATAAAAATGGAGTTCTTCCATGAAGCAAGTTGCACTTGTCTAAGCTCTCTCTCTCTTTCTCCTGGTAGGTGAAGAGTAAAGATAGAGAAGAAGAAATGAGTAATGTAATAATGAAAGAGAGAGTAGAATTGATATTTATGGTGGGAGTGGTGGTAGGTGGGAGTTAATAAATGGTGATGGTGGTGGTAGGTGGGGTGGGTTGGTTCTCCAACCAAAACCGAACCAAGCCTAACCACATCAAGCCGAACCGAACCAAGATAAACTCAATGAAATGCCAAAATAAATCAAGCAAGGAGACATACAATACGGGTCAAAATACGTACACGTATTCTAAATACGTAATACGAGATATGGGCATTACAACTCTACCCACCTTAAAAGAATTCCGTCCTCGGAATTTAATCAAGAGGCTAGAGTGGCAAGGACAAGTTATACTAATCTCAGGTAAGCTATAATAAGCAATCAATCATGCAATCATGTATGTAAGCAAGGAAATCGAAGGCACGAGAAAGAGGGAAGATATCCTGCTAGAACCTCTCTGGCGGTTCTGAATCTGAGCTTGGACCAGGGCATACTGCTGGGGTCTCTGCTGCTGGAAGACTTGTGCCTGAGGCGGCAATGGCCTCGGAGGCTGGTACTGCTGCTGGCTGCTGCTGTACTGGTGCTGGTCCCCTTACCGAAGGACTAGTCTGGGCCGATAAGGAGGAACCGGCTCTATTCGGACAGGACCCTATCTTGTGGCCCGGTGCTCCACAAGTCAAGCACAATCCCTGTGCTCTACGACACTCCGAAACAACGTGTCCTGGCTTCCCACAATGAGTGCAGCCCATTGCAGAAGTCTGCTTCTGCTTCTGTTGCTGAGGGGACGTGATCGACGTCACTGAGGGCGCCTGCCTCGGAGTTCCAATTGTCAAAGCCCTGACTGCCGGGACTGGTACTGTCGACTGGGTCATCTGGCCGTGATATCGCTTCCGACCCCCGGTCTTGTCCACGATCCTGTGGGAGGTATACTCGTGCCTCCTAGCTGTCCTCAGTTTCGCATCAAAAGTCTGATGCTCAAACTGCTCCACTGCCAGTAGAATATCGAGATGGAGCCCCTGCTGGAATTGCTGGGCTCTATCATACTCGGTTGCTACCAAGGTGGGAGCAAACCGACTGAGTCTGGAAAACTCGGCCGCATATCCGTCGACCGTCCTGCCCATCTGCTTCAAATTGGTAAACTTGGTCTGTAGATCATACCGAGCCACCGTATCGAAGTACTTGGTCTGGAATCTCTCCCTGAATACTGTCCAGACAATAGGGGCCACTAATCCAACGGCCTGCGCCGCCCACCAGCTACGGGCAAGATCTAGTAACTACAGGCGTACTATGGCTACCTTCTCGTCTTTCGGAGTCCTGGCTGCCTCTAGAATTACTTCTGTATCCTGAAGCCAAGCATCTGCGGCTATCGCATCTTCGCTGCCATCGAAGAATGGAGGGTTCAGGCGCTTGAAACTGTTCGCTGTACTGTTCCCATGACGACCGCCTCTGTTCATAGCATCTTCCACTGCCTGGTGCAAGGCATCTCCTCTACGATCCTGGAAAGCTAACAAGGTCCTGATGAGTCCCACCAAGGTGCCATCATCAGGCTCTGTAGGCTGGACGGGCTGAACTGGTGGCTCGGGATCCCCGGTAGGCATGACTCGAAAGGCTGCTCCTGAGTGCTGGACCTGATCTTCTGGTTGCTGCTGGTCTACGGGAGGTGCTCCGCCTTGCTGATCAGCAGGTCCAGGAACAATGTCGCTGAAGAAGACGACATAGGGAACAATAAGGAAGGATCAGGACAGATCAACGATACAAGCATGTGACCAGGACAAGAATCTCAGGGATGAGAAGATACGGGCAGAGATCAAGGGCGAGTGCTGATTGAGACATCTATTCGGTATACCCTCACATATCTTGATTTACAAGACCTGCATGAGCCACCACTTAGACCATGTCACGCCCCAGAACCAGAATACTGGAGAGCGGGGGCAGACATAGTCAGCTACGTATAAAAAATGGAATCCATTCTACCATACGGTCACGGCTGTCTAGATATATGAGAGTTTAACTACAATCCATCAGTCTCCTATAGTCAAGAACAAGCCTAGTGTCTCAATCACAAGCAAGCAAATAATGTTACAAGATGTAAGATCACCAAATATACAATAGTAAAGCGTCCCAAACATTATATATTCAGCTGATCATGAAGCTAGTCGTTACAAAATGTGTGGACTAGCAAGAGTTTCGTCATACATGATCAACCCTAGGTTGCCAATCATGTTACAGCCCGTAGGCAGACAGTAAGTAAAATGTACACGAGCTAACACTTGTTCGGTGGCTAAACGCCTCAAAAGAATAATTTTACAATAGAGTGGAAGAGCCAAAATAAACTCACTCGTAGCCAGGATTCCGTCTAGTGGTCACCATGTGGCTGGAAGGTCGGTAGATCCCCTGGGATTGCTCCGGAATCTGGCCATACAAAACCAGCTGGGTCAGACCCCAGAAAGAGCAAGTGCCACAAAGGAGGCTTCACTTAGGAACTAAAATCAGCATATCATAAATGAATAGCAAGGGTAATTAAAATATACTGATAATAACTGAGATAACAATAATATATTGAGTACGAAGAAACCATTCAAGTAGCCAGACTGCAACCCTTAAACCAAACAAGGACCGGGGTTGCAATCCTTCGCCTGAATAGAAACCCGCCTCAATTACTATTGATAAGGTAAAACGTATCAAGCATGACAGGTGATATACGATGAGATAACCATGGGACTATTCAGATAACCAGGTTACAACCTGTAAACCAAATAAGGACCGGGTTGTAACCCTTCGTCTGAACAGAACTTGGCTTCTCCCACCATTTATCGGCAAGGTAAATAAGAAAACAGGTCCTGTAACAATCTTGTACAGAATCAAGACAAGAATAGACTGGTAAACTCCATCCAACATTTCACGGCCAAGCAATAAGTACGGCTTGATACTTTAACTAACTAGGGTTATCACAAGCCTTAGTTACTAGCAATATGCAATAAGATGTTCCTCCAGCCACAAGCCCTGCAGCTAATCCAGGTTATCCAGGCGACTTGGATTCATTAAGCAGTTATCAATAATTATTAGGTAGCTTGGTGTACAACACATGACAGTGTACGTAGAAATTGTTTCATGAAGTGCCCCACATGACAGTAGGTTGGAAATGTGCCCTACTCGACGGCAGGCTACAAGTCCAACAATTGTGGCCGGGATAATGGGATCGCCTGTAACTGGGGAAATCTCTCATGACTACTGAATTATTCTAGTTATTAGCCTTAGCCATTTACAGTGGGTATCCCTGACCGTGGTACTCAGGGGTCCCCATCCTAGACATGATGCAAGACAATACGGGTTCATTTGTACAAGCACAATCGTCCACGGTGTCCAGGTTATTCAATCTTGTTATGTCAAGCTAGCCGTCGTAATAGCCTTCGGAATATCATGTCAGGTTCACTGTCAAGAGTGCGCTACGTCGGGCCACTATTATGTCATGTTTATCATGTCAAATTTGTCAGGTCAAGTTATCTTGTCAGGTGTGCACCACGACGGGTCACTATCACATGTCATTTATCAAGGAGGGGAAAAACTTGTACAATTAATAATAATCTATTTATAATATATATATTCTTGAAGCCAAGGAGAAACTTTACAACTTTCATGTTGGGAGTGGGAAGAAATTCTGACCACAATTCAGGCAAATAAAATATTTAAACAATCAAAGTGGACCCCATGCGGCCCAAAAGTGGGAGAACATACATGCGGCCAAAGAGAGTGGGAGGCCACCCATGCGGCCAGCCAAAGCTTATGCGGCCAGAAAATAACTGAAGGGGCCATGCGGCCAGCAAGAAATATTCATACAACCAGCCAAAAAAAGATAAGAAGAGAGGAACCCGCAATAAATGCAAGCTTCCACTCAAGCAAAAGAAAACACGTGGCCACTCAAGTACAGAGGCCATGTGGGACCCAACAATTAATGCAGTAAGAAAAAGGTTCACGTGAACCATTTAATTAATGGTTCACGTGGCCAAGCAATGATTACATTATTATAATATGACATCCAAGTACATAAGGCCATGCGGCCAAGAAATGGTGAGAGGCCATACGGCTGAAAGGGGAAAAACTCATACGGCTCGGGATTACTGGACCCCATGCGGCCAAGAGAGGGTGGGGTCCCATGCGGCCGAAGAACTGGGATGGCATCCATACGGTCATTAATTAATTACAACTAAAGGTTGGTCATGCCAATAATTAATTAAGTAAGGGAGGGGCCAGGCATAAATATTTATATAAGGGAGCCTTGCTTTGCATGCAGCCAAGCTTGCAGCATTCATGCGACAAGCAAATAAATTTTATGCGGCCAAATAAAAGCAAAGTGAAAGCAAGCATGTAAGCAAGAACGCAAGCCAATGCAAACTAATTAATTCATGCGGCCCAAATAATGCAACATTATATATGCGACCAAAGGCAACTTTAACTTGTGCCAGCAATGCAAGCCGTGCTTTATGCAAGCAAAGCAAATTGCTTCATGGCCAAGCATATTATGCTTATGCGGCCAATGGTAACGAGTTCTCATGCGGCTAACTTAATACAGTTTCTATGCGGCCATAATAAATGCTTATACAAGCATGCAACTTTAGCAAGCAATATACAATATATGTGGCCATGCAATTATTTGAGCCATGCGGCTAAGTGCTGCATTATAGCCTATGCGGCCATGCAGTACACTTTACGAAAACCACTATGCAGCCAACTAATTAAATATGCATGGGCCAACATCTAATGTTGCATGCGGCCAGGATTTTAATGCAAGTCAGCAACTGTACCAACTCCAACAGAGAAGGTGTTCATGGAAAATACCATGGCTTCTCCACTCCACCAAATCTCCAATCGGAGTCCAAATGCGGACCTTCATAGGTCGATTTGGGGTGAAATAAAATTTTCTACAACATGGAACCATTTGTTTACAAAATAGCAAGTCTGGTAGATCAAAACCCACAAAAACAAAAATACCACAAAGCTAGATCTACAAGAAATTAGCCATGGAAATGGAAAATGCTAAATACTAAAGTTGGTTAAAACACATAAGGAAGAAAATGGAACAATAAAAGAGTTCTTCCATGAAGCAAGTTGCACTTGCCTAAACTCTCTTTCTCTTTCTCCTGGTAGGTGAAGAGTAAAGATGGAGAAGAAGAAATGAGTAATGAGTAATAATGGAAGATAGAGAATGGAATTGATATTTATGGTGGGAGTGGTGGTAGGTAGGGTGGGTTGGTTCTCCAACCAAAACCGAACCAAGCCTAACCACATCAAGCCGAACCGAACCAAGATAAACTCAATGAAATGCTAAAATAAATCAAGCAGGGAGACATACAATACGGATCAAAATACATACACGTATTCTAAATACGTAATACGAGATATGGGCATTACAGTCCAAGAAATCAAGCTGCGCCACTATTATGAAGCTCAGGAATCAAACTACGCCACTGATCAGGTTGCGCCATATATTAGACTGCGTCTAATCACATTGCGCCAAAGTCTACGTGGTGCCTGACAATAATTGCTATCATTGTCTGACAGCACTGACAACTGACAGCACGATAAACGAAGAAAATCTCTTCGAATCCCGTAAAGCGTGGTGCTCAAGACGATTTGATTTACAGTTGTTCCGCGCACTCTGCAAGTTGCACCTAGGCACAATGTGAACAAATTCTTCTTATAAATTCAAATGCTGCCACGTACCTATGCACTGAGTTGCACCTAGGTGCAACCCGCTCAAGACGATTTGATTAACTGCTGTTCCGTGCACTCTGTAAGTTGCGCCTAGGCGCAATCTGAACAAATTTTTCTCATACATTCAAATGCTGCCACGTGCCTATGCACTGAGTTGCGCCTAGGCGCAACCCAATCAAGCGTAATTTGACTCGTTGACTGAAGCTCGCACAACCTGATGAAGTTGAGACAACTTACGTTCTAAAGCAGGATGACGTGGCGTACATGCCACTAATCTCTCAAAACGTGTTCACTACTCTGTACACGATCATACACATCTCAATCATATGATGACACGCGTCTAAATACAGTTAGTGCACGTTTGTGTAACTGAATGGAAGTTGGCACAACTTAAGGTTGGCGCAACCCAAAGTGGCGTAGTTCAACCTCACGGACATCAGATTAACTTCTAAAACAGTTATTTCCAGAACTCTATAATTAGAGTTTCTAATCATTATCAAAGTATCACAGAGATCAAGAACTCTTGCAAAATTGCTGCTGCCTTCTCCAAAGGCTCTAGTCTTCAAGCTCACATAGTCCAAGGGATAAAGTGATCGTCTTCTAATCAGATTTCTAAAGTTGTACTTCCCCAAAAAATTTTGTACTTTGTACGATTTCTTTTAAAGTTTGTTATAAACTTTTTGTTTTTGCAAACAAAATGGCGCCTCTGCTGGGGACGACTTTCTCCTCCGACGAGAAGGTGATAACTCAATGTGATGCTGCATCGATTGGCAAGACGCAGAAGACTCTAGTTGTTCAAGTCAACCAGACAGCCTACGAGGATATGATCAACAACAAGAGCAACAAGCGCACTGTGACTATCACCAAAAATAGAACTGTGTGGACTCCTAAGTCTTTCACAGTTGTTGTTGCCTAGGCGCAACCTGAGTGCTCTGTTACCCAGGCGCAATCTGTATCTGTGGCTCAGGCGCAGCCTGCTTCTATTACCCGTGCGCAACCCACTCCTTTTGCTGCCAAGGCTCAGCCTGCTTCTGTTGCCCGCGCGCAATCCATCCGTTCTGCTGTCAAGGCGCAGTCTATTCACTCTGCTTCTGTTGCCCGCGCGCAACCTACTCCCTTTGCCGCCAAGGCGCAGTCTACTCCCTCTGCCGCCAAGGTGCAGTCAACTCATCTTGCTGCCAAGGCGCAACCTGCTGCTAAGGCGCAACCAGTAGCCCATTTGGCTATGGTGCAACCTAAGCACTCTGCTGCTCAGGTACAGTTTGCACACCATGTTGCCCTAACGCAACCTAAAAGAACTAGTCTTTTGGCTATTCCCTCTTCTTCTCCAGTTCTGAACTTGGAGAAACAATGTTCTAGTGCCAAAACTAGACACAACAAAGGGAATGGTCCTTTGACACTTCCTCAATCGGCAGATGTAGATCTGTTCTAACTCAGTTTTACAGGCATCTTAGATCCAACTATTATGGTCCAATGTATGTTTTTGATTGTGCTGTTTAAACCACGAACATGTCGTGGATGTTGTTGTTGTTGTTGTAATTAAAATTACGAGGGTTGATCGTGCTTATTATTTGAATTTTTTAATCTAGATTATGTGTGAACGCTTTCAGGAGGCATAGGATTGATGTAATTTTAATTATTTTTGATCAATCGTGATGGCAGTGGTGGTTGTTTCTGACGCCGGACGAGATGCTGGTTTTAAGCAGTCCAGAGACAGACAAATAATTTTCGATGAAGGAATCGAACCCCGAATAGATCTGTGCAATGCCATATTTTGGATTCGAATGGTTGAGGACGGAGCAGGAAAGATGACCATAATAGTTGGATATTTTTCTCTTATTTGTTATCATTTTTCTTTTTCTGATTATGCATGTTTATTAGTGTGGATGTTTTTTTTTGAAAAACTAAGCCTACATTAATAATGGACGTTGACATAATACAACTAGTAGAAAAACTTTCTTTGTTAAGTAACTAAGTGGAAGAGGATATTTATTTAATATAAATCATATGGTCTCCATTACTGGTTTGTAGGTGATGTAATTATACTTGTGCGTTGGCTTTAGTGCCTTCCTCCATATCGGATGAGTATAATTATGGATCACCAGTACAAACTTCCTTAGGGATAATTGTAGAAAGTTACCTAGTATGTGTTCACTTCTCCATCTGAAGAAACTCACTACAAGGTAATAGACTTAGTATTAAGTAATGGTATACACTTAGATACAAATAATGGTATCCTCCCCATCGGAGTCACTGCTATTATTTGTATGACCAGAGCAAGACCAACATATTAATTTTATTTGTCATAAAGTTATGTTGACATGATAGTAAAATTAATAAGAAAAAACTACTTGAACAAAGTTGAATTTGTATACGTCCACACTATCGTGGTATGCTAAATTCATGGTGTTCAAGGTGTTGGTGAATTTCTTATTATTGTTTTGAGGGAATCAATATTTAATTAATTCAAAATTTTTTTTTCCCTATGTAATTTTATTTATGTGATTCTCAGGATTTTAAAATGGATTCTTTCAGTCCACTTATGGTGATTCTTAAAGAAAACAAACTTACTGGACCTAATTATATTGACTGGAAACATAATTTAGATATTGTTCTGACTGCTGAGGAGTACAAATATATACTTGTTGAGGAATGCCCATATAAGCCTGATGCTAACTCTAATGAAGAGGTCAAAGAGGCTTATAAAAAGTGGAAAAAGGTAGATGAGATGGCACGGTGTTACATTCTGGCATGTATGTCAAATGTACTGTAATATCAGCATCAAACCATGGCCACAGCTTATGACATGATGTATAACCTCAAAGAACTCTTCGAACATCAGAGTAGAGCAGCTAGGCAATTCGCTATGAAATGTTTGATGAATACAAAATGGCTGAGGGTACACCAGTAAGGGATCATGTTCTCAAGATGATGGATCATCTGAATGAGATAGAGATCCTTGGAGCTAAAATTGATGGAGAATCCCAGGTCAACATCATTCCCGGGACTCTGCCTAAAAGTTTTGACAATTTCTGCCTTAATTACAACATGAACAAAAGGTTGTATAGTTTGGCAGAACTTACAAAGGAGCTACAGGATGCTGAATCTCTCTTTAGGCAGAGTGATCATATTTTTGTTTCTGAAAAGGCTTCTACTTCTAAGCCAAAAGACGGTAAGAAGAATAACATTCAGAAACAAGTAAACTCAGCAAAGAAGGGCATGGAACCTCAAGGTGCGGTAAAAAAGTCGAAAGGCAAATGTTTCAAGTGCAAAGGGTCAGGACATTGGAAGACTGATTGTCTACTTCTCAAACAAGGAAACAAAAAGGTATATCTCATTTACTAGTAGTTAAAACATGTTTAGCGGTGTTATCTACCGGCACCTGGTGTATAGATACAGGAGCCACTAATCATGACTGCAATACATTATAGGGGTTCCAGAAAACCAGATAGCTCGGTGATGGAGAGATATGCTTGTTCATGGGTGATGCTACAAAAGTATCGGTCGTTGCATTAGGAGATGTTACTTTCTTTTGGTAGAAATAAGTCTTTGACATTGAGAGATTGCCTTTATGCACCTTCACTTAGAAGGAATTTAGTTTCTGATTCTATGTTTGTTAAGGATGGATATTCAGTTTATTTTAATGACAATATTGTTATTAGAAAGAATAAACATTTTATCTGTTCTGGTGCATTGGTTGATAATATGTATGTCATTAATCCTATTTCGCCCACAATGCAACTTATAGAAATAAATAATATGTCATCTAACTTAAATAAGAGAAAATAACCTTCTTGTATGAACCAAACATATCTTTGGCACTTGCGATTATGGCATATTAACCTAAGAAGGATTCAAAGACTGGTTGTGTAACGCCCCAGTCCCATAATACCTAGGACTAGGTACGTATCCATGCCAACTGTATACATACGAAGTATACTCCAATATGGAACCATCGTATGTATGCATAAGCTATGAAATGCAGTAATCCATGATACTAATCTCATCCATAATAAAAGAATCAATATAAAATAGATATCAATGCTAGATTGTATTTGTACAAAAGTTGGGCGGAGACAAAGTCTACTACCAACTCTCAAATAAAATGTACAAGAAGGAATAGATGAAATAACAAGAACCAAGCGCAATCATCTTTGAAAGAATGGAAAAGATCACGGCCTTGGCTAGAACACCTGTAAGTCACAGAAGCACACACCTGGAGAGATAACCAGGTCCTCAGAGGGACGTAACAAGATACATAAAGAGCATGCCATAATAAATTGAATATATAATGTCACAAACCAAAATAAGTGACAAGACGACAATAAGGTAATCTAACCGTACTACAGTGTTTATGCAGTTAAGAACAAACCTCCAACGCATGGGCACTCTGGCTCAGTAACAGTAATCTCAGGTATGGCCCATCAGGATACCAGGGACCTCAAAGCATAACATTCATCGAATGTCAGAGGCCAGCAGTAAATCAGTATCAGGATCTAGGACCGTATCTCCCGCGGAGATAACCGGCAATAGGGAAGTGCATACTTGGCCCATACGTCAAGAAACTGTTCTTCCCACCCAATGCCTAACAGAGTCACATCCATGTCTCACATACCTCTACTAACTGCTAAGTCTCCTAACATGCCTCTATTAGCAGTTAGCCATATCCCATGCGCATGGAGGATCAGCCCACACACAAGAACCTCTATATGTACTCATCTCACATATCCTTGTGGTACAACTGTGTCAAGGTATATACGATATACTACAGACGGTAGTCTCTTAACTCGAAGTCCAAATACAGTCAAAGGATAATAACAAAGTATATCTAATATCACTGAGCAGACAGTAATTAAGAACAGTAAGAACTAAAAATAACTGAACAGTGATATGTAATAAAATGCAAACTAAATATAACAGTATAACGGCAAGGTATCTTGCCTGAGGGTGGTGCGAGAAGCAGCAAAATCCAACAATCAGAAACGCCAACACGAATGTCAAAATCCACAAGAAGCTCCGGATGCTGAAACAAACATCACGAACGAGTTTGGAATAAAGGATATGCCTAGAAAATGTCTGTCCAAAAGTTAAATTCTGGAACAGGAGCAAAATCGTAATTTCGGGTCAAAACGATTTCTGCCGTTGAACCCTTTGCACCGAAATGCGTGCCAAATCTACGGTCTCTAAAGTCGTCAAACTATATGTCTACAATTTGTTTTGAGGAGACGAACCCAACGGTATGTCCAATTTTGGATTCCGGGGGGCTGTGCACAAAATCGCCCGTTGAGTGGGATTGTGGGCCCGCCAAAATAGCGTCCCGATCAACAGTCTCAGAATCGGACCAAACTTGGCTCACAGGACCAGAAAATATTTCGAGTCCAATGGCGCAAGTTTTATCGCGATATGATGAGTGTGCACAAAGTTGTGACTTAATTTGCAAAGGGTCGATACGGGATATCTCGACGGATACGCACTGATTTCGTCGCACACATGCAACAAAATCGAGTTCCGTCAGTTCCCACATGTCGACATCATCCATACGCACCTTTTGATGCATATAGTGTGCGACCACGTCGCCCGGTTTGTCGGGGCGTGCGCCGTATCGGGTGTTTTTCCACTTTTGAAAACAGAATTTACAGTTTTTTGGGAAACTTTAATAACGTGTAACTTTCTACATACTAGATGAAAAGTGAATCCAGAAGCTGCGTTACAATCTCGGTTAAGTTGTCTTTGATTACCTTCAATTAGTTTTTACGAAAGTTTAATGGACAGCGAGAAAAGTGGCCGACAAGTTGATATTTTGAAACAGTTTTTAATATTACAGAAAACAGATTTTTGTTCAACTTCGTCTCGATTTTTCGAGCAAGTAGATGGGTTGTTTTCGAAATCAACCTAGAGGATCTCGAAGAGGGTCAAGTCTACTTTCCAGAAAATCTTACTGATCGAAAATCGGTGCAACGAGTAAAAAGTTATGCCGTGGGGAAGTGGGGTACCTTGAGTGGAAAAACTGCTCCGTGGGTGACGCGGGGCTGACTTCCGATGCTCCGTTCGTCGCGCACAAAGCTCCGTCGCTGGTGAAAAGAATTCGTAGGCGAAGAGGGTATGATCAGCTCAACTTTCGTTTTGGAAGATTAGGGTTTTGAGGCTTGTGGAAAAAGTTATATATAAAACAAATTATGTGAAAACCTAATACAAATATTATTACTCACACCACCAATGGCCCACTCACGAATTCTTTGCGGGCTTGCTGCGTACAGCAGCAAGCATGGAGGTGGGGCCCGCCCCTTTAAGGGGTTGGGTTTGTTTTTTTTCTTTTTCTTTTCCTTTTCTTTTCTTTTCTTTTCTTTTCTTTTCATTTCTTTTTCTTATCTCTTTTATATATAACTATATATATCCAAAAAAAATCTATCTAAATCCAAATAACACTTTAAATGTCACATATCCAAATATTTACTATATTTAAATATATCTACATATATATATATAAATTCCATTCACAATAAACCAACTCAACATATTAATAATATTTAAATAGAATAAACATGTTTAATAAATCTCCAAAATAACTTCAATAATAATAATTAATAAAATTGTTCCAATGGGTGCACTTATACCGCACACCCTTTTTCGGGTCCACAAAATATACTATTTTGTAAAACATTATTTAAATAATAAAATACCAATAATTGCACAAATAATTAAATGATTTAAAATTTGTACATGAAATTCTAAAATAATTTAGAAATTATTTTTACGTACATAAAATATGTCTACATGGCCACTTTGGTCCCACCACATGCCTGCTTGGGCTTAAATTTGGTTCGGACCCAGTTCGGGCAGGTTTGGACAAACCGGGCCATCTAAAAACTAATATATAAAATAATATTTAATTAAAATACTATAAAAACTCCATTCACAATTTGGTCTAGTTTTCCTAGTTTGGACATTACCATGGCTAGGTTTTCTCCGGCATGGCTAGTACACTAGTCAAGGCTCACTGCTACATCTTCCGTGCCAAAATTCATGGTAGTCTGGTGCTCCAAAACTCAACAATGGCTAAGGTCATTTCAAAAAAAATCATAAATTGCATAAATTCATTTTTAAGTCTAATAAAATAATAAAAATAATATAATTAAAAAAAAGAGATTTTACATCCTACCCAACTTACAAGAATTTCGTCCTCGAAATTTAGGAACAATAGGGTAGATGAGGTTGAGGGGTAGAAGGAGTAGTTTAATGCGAGGATATAGCCATATGACTAAAGTGATACCTTGGGTCCATTTCTCAAGTACAGTGCATTGTCTCTCTAAATAAGTAAAAGACAAGAACAATAAAGGGTTCAAGACGATGCTACTGAGTACCATACGTGGTTCATAGACGACAAAAATAATTCAAAAGAGAATTGCCAAGGTTGTCGTGGATGAGACTCTAAGGCAAGTTTAACTATGTCTCCATCCACGTAGAATAATATACGAAGGCGAACCAAAGTGCAATAGGTTGATCAGACCATCATGCACCGGTTCTGATTAGACAATATGTTAATGGGTGCACCCAATAAATATGTCATGATCAAGCTTGATAACGAAATAAGCTTGCAAAACTGAAGCTACGTTAGCAGCGTGAGATAGTCCAAATATGAGCAAGGGAGGTACTGATGAAGGAAATTTTAAATAGTCCAAGATCTTTTAAAATCAAGGCTCGCCCGAAGTTTGGGCCTATACAGTTGTCCTAGTGTTTCTTCATTTATGACTTGGTAGACTAGATAAGGTAGGGTTCTCTGAATTTATAGTCTAAGTAAACTTACCAATGTGGTCCACAAAGAAAAAGGTTTGTTAGGTGTGGTATTCTACCCAACTTACAAGAGTTAAACTAGTAGTAGTGGGACCATGGGTCAAGCAACCAAGATAAAGCACCACGCTAAGCATTAAGGAATTTAAGTAGAACAAAATCACATATTGGGTCGAAAGAATTGAGTTGAGGTTGAATCCCTATCCGTGGTCGAAAATATATCGGTATCATGGTAAAGAATATAGTTTGGCCATTTTGACCATAAGGTCGTATCAAGAAATAGAGTACAAGGAGATGGGTTTTGGTGGAACATGATATGTCTACAGGAAGGTGGGCTTGTCTAGGTCTTATATATGAAACTTATTGGAAGAAAAAGTGTAGTATTGTACTCCAAATATACAAGTCACGGTAGGGGACGCCAGAAGATCGAAAATAGAAAGTGGGAGTTCACGAGGTGATAATTAATGCACAAAATAAAGAAGATCAAGTTAAAGCATGAAATAAAATTAATTAAAGAATCCAGTAAAAATACTAAGTTAGGGCCGCAGTTCTAGAGAGAAGATAGTATCCTAAATGAATACAGTTAAGGAACCATTAAATCATTACTCAAATTGCAAGTGGGTTAGTAGGTCGCAATTAAAGATCTAGAATTGAAGGAAGGTCGAGTAAGCCGAGGTGGAAATACAGTCACATAGCTGGGTAGATGACTAACACACTTGTGTATATACTACTATCATGGTCATGGGTGACATGGCAATTAGTGTGGAATACTCAGTAGGGTATCATGGGGCCTACCATTAAAATTTAACTCAAGTTTCCTCCAAAAGTTTCAAAATTAAACTTTCAAAAATAAACCACCAGAATTTGTATTCACTCCAAGCCGTTCAAATTCATCATAAAAATTTAAATCACTCTCATAAATCTCAAAGTAAAATTTTATCACGTTACTCTAACCTTTTCCAAAATTTACGTTTAAATTCAACTATTTAACTCAAGAGTTCATAATTTACGAATCCATGAAATTTTTTTCACAATCAATCAAAAATTTAACACTCTAAAATTTCCAAATAACTCATAATAAAACTCCTAGCATATTAAAAGCAATTTCAAAAATTTAAGCTCAATGCTCTCATCAATTTTTAACTTCTATTCATGCTAAGTTATTCCAACAAAATCATAACTTCTAAATGGTAACTTCCTTTAATCATCAAAATAACTTTCCATCACATCCTTCGAAATTCTCCCAAAAATTTTAATATTAGCAATCTCACATTAAACTAAATTTTTAAATAATTTATCAGTCAAAATCCTTTTTTTTTACCAAAAATCTAAATAGATTTGTAATCCTCAATCATCGGACACCATTTAAAATAAAAATTTCTCAAAAATCGTTTTCATAACTTTCAAAATTTTAAACCAAAATTTACCGTCATTACTTCCACTTAAAATTTAAAATTTACTAAACACGAAAATTGCAAGCTGTACAACTCAAATTTAAATAATTTCTATGGCCATTTTTAAAAGCTAAGATCATTTTCAAACCAAATTTATAACTGTTCAAAGGTGTATAACTATAATACAATAATTCATAACATCAAAACTCAAAAATCAAATGAATTTTATATTTGTTCAAAGATGTATATCTATCACCCAAAACTCATAAATATCACAACTCGAAAAGCAAATCCATTTTATACTTGGGCAAGGATGTATAACTATAATCCAATAAATATCAAATCTTAAAAATCAATCAATTTCTTAAACCAAGTATGAAATTCTATAAATCCTCTGGTGTTTACTATTTAGAAATCTCAGGGTTAAAACTTTTCGTGGTAATACCCTACTTTACTAATTACAAATCATTAAATCATACTAAAAGCCTTTTTAACTCAATTAGAGTCTTGAATGCATTCCAATTGCCAATATAACTATTCTAGCCATATGTCTGACCTATGAGCATATACTAGTGTAGTCATCTTCCTAGTTGACACTAAGCACGAAAATAAGAATCAACGTTTGAAAGGAATCAAGCAAGATGCAGTTCAAGGAGGTCGAACAAGAGTTCAGAATTTGAAGCCAAGGGAAGAGGTCAAGCTGTATGGATGAGATTCCTAGATTCTAATCCTATGTTGCAGGCTCACAATGGTACAATTACGTAACCGAAGTGACAACTTGACCTGCATGGGCCACCACAAAACATGTAACGCCCCAGTCCCATAATACCTAGGACTAGGTACGTATCCATGCCAGCTGCATACATACGAAGTATACTCCAATATATGGAACCATCGTATGTATCCATAAGCTGTGAAATGCAGTAATCTATGATACTAATCTCATCCACAATAAAAGAATCAATATAAAATAGATATCAATGCTGGATTGTAATTTGTACAAAAGTTGGGCGGAGACAAAGTCCACTACCAACTATCTCAAATAAAATGTACAAGAAGGAATAGATGAAATAACAAGAGGAACCAAGCGCAATCGTCTTTGAAAGAATGGAGAAGATCACGGCCTTGGCTAGAACACCTGCAAAGTCACAGAAGTACACACCTGGAGAGATAACCAGGTCCTCAGAGGGACGTTACAAGATACATAAAGAGCATGCCATAATAAACTGAATATATAATATGTCACAAACCAAAATAAGTGACAAGACAACAATAAGGTAATCTAACCGTACTACAGTGTTTATACAGTTAAGAACAAACCTCCAACGCATGGGCACTCTGGCTCAGTAACAGTAATCTCAGGTATGGCCCATCAGGATACCAGGGACCTCAAAGCATAACATTCATCGAATGTCAGAGGCCAGCAGTAAATCAGTATCAGGATCCAGGACCGTATCTCAGGTATGGCCACTTTGGTCCCACCATATGCCTGCTTGGGCTTAAATTTGGTTCGGACCCAGTTCGGGCTGGTTTGGACAAACCGGGCCATCTAAAAACTAATATATAAATAATATTTAATTAAATACTACAAATAACTCAATTCATAATTTGGTCTGATTTTCCTAGATTTGACATTACCATGGCTAGGCTTCCTCCGGCATGGCTAGTACACTAGTCAAGGCTCACTGCTACATCTTCCGTGCCAAAATTCATGGTAGTCTGGTGCTCCAAAACTCAACAATGGCTAAGGTCATTTCAAAAAAAATCATAAATTGCATAAATTCATTTTTAAGTCTAATAAAATAATAAAATAATAATTAAAAAAATAGGGATTTTACAGGTTGAAGATGGACCTTTGAGTTTATTGGAAGTGGAGGCACTACCAGTCTGTGAATCCTGCTTGGAAGGTAAAATAACTAAAAGGCCTTTTACGGCAAAAGGGTATAAGGCCAAAGATGTGTTGGAATTGGTTTATTCTGATTTATGTGGACCCATGACTATCCAAGCTAGATGTAGCTTTGAATATTTTGTAACATTTATTGACGATTATTCAAGGTATGGATACATTTATTTGATGAGCCGTAAGTCTGAGTGCTTTGAAAAATTCAAAGAGTACAAGGCTGAAACGGAAAAACGTCATAAAAAATGTATCAAGTCATTACGATCAGATCATGGTGGCGAGTACCTCTTTGGAGAGTTTAGGGATTATTTATCAGAGGCTGGGATTGCATCCCAATTGACTGCACCTAGAACGCCCCAGCAGAATGGTGTAGACGAAAGAAGGAATAGAACTCTTATGGAGATGGTTAGATCAATGATAAGTTATTCGGATTTACTAGATTCATTTTGGGGATATGCCTTAGAGACTGCAGCTTATATTTTGAACTTGGTTCCTTCTAAGTCAGTACCTCTTACTCCCACAGAGCTGTGGATTGGACGTAAGCCTAGTCTGAAACATGTTCGCATTTAGGGTAGTCCAGCACATGTGCTGAATGGGAAAGCAGATAAGTTGAAATCTCGTACAGAAGTACGCTTGTTTGTAGGCTATCCAAGAGGAACGAAAGAAGGTTTATTTTATAGTCCTAAGGATCAGAAGGTCATTGTTAGCACCAATACCCGATTCTTAGAGGAAGACTATGTGATGAACCATAAACCCAAAAGTAGAGTTGTTCTAGAAGAACTGAGAGGTGAGACACCAAGTACTTCAGTACCAACAGTACAAGAGGATGAACCACAAATAACTGTACAACGTGTCACAAATGTTACACCACAACCGATAGTGCCTCGTCATTGTGGGAGAGTTGTGATACAACCTGATAGATATATGTTCTTGGAAGAGTCATCAGACTTCGTCCCTGAGGAACAAGATTATGATCCTTGAACCTACAATAAAGCACTCTAAGATAAAGATGCAGAGTCTTGGCAAAAAGCAATAATATCTGAAATAGAATCTATAGATTCTAATCAGGTCTGGGAGCTTGTAGAACCACCCGTTGGTGTAAAAGCCATTAGATGCAAGTGGGTCTATAAGAGAAAAAGGATCAGACAGTAAGGTTGAAACCTTTAAAGCTCGGCTTGTAGCAAAAGGTTTTACTCAAAAGAGGGTATCGATTATGAGGAAACCTTTTCTCGAGTAGCCATGCTTAAGTCTATCCGGATTCTTTTATCTATTGCAGATCATCTCGATTATGAGATTTGGCAAATGGATGTCAAGACATCTTTCTTTAATGGAAGTCTTGAGGAAGACATCTATATGTAGCAACCAGACGGGTTCATTGAAAAGGGCCAAGAGCATCTTGTTTGTAAGATCAAGAAGTCCATTTATGGACTTAAGCAAGCTTCCAGATCTTGGAACATATGTTTCGATCAGGTGATAAAATCCTATAGATTTGATCAATGTCAGGATGAATCATGTGTATACAGAAAGTGTGACGGAAACGTGGTGGTGTTCCTAGTACTTTATGTGGATGACATCTTGCTCATTGGAAATATTGTGAAGGTGTTATCTGATGTAAGGGTATGGTTATCCAAAAATTTGATATGAAGGACTTGGGAGAAGTAGGTCACATCCTTGGGATCAAAGTTCTGCGCGATCGCAAGAAAAGGAGGTTGGGCTTATCCCAAGCTTCCTATATCGATAATGTACTAACTTATTTTAGTATGAAAAATTCTAAGAAAGGTTTCTTACCTTTTAGACAAGGAATTGCTCTATCAAAGCAGTGTCCGAGGACACCTAAAGAGATAGAGAATATGAAGACAGTTCCTTATGCTTCAGCAGTAGGAAGCTTAATATATGCAATGCTATGTACGAGACCAGACATCTGCTTTGTCGTAGGCATGGTCAGCAAATATCAGTCTAACCCTGGACAAGAGCACTGGACTGCCGTAAAGCATATTTTGAAGTACCTGTAAAGGACTAAAGAGTATATGCTAGTTTACCAGGCAGATAGTTTAGTTTCCTTGGGGTATACAGACTCAGATTTTCAGTCAGATAGGGATTCCAGGAAATCTACCTCAGGTTATGTGTTTACTTTGGGAGATGGAGCCATTGTGTGGAGGAGTATCAAGAAAAAATGTATTGTTGATTCTACCATGGAAGCCGAGTATGTGGCAGCCTTTGAGGTAGCCAAAGAAGCGGTTTGGCTCAGAAACTTTCTGTTGGACTTGGATGTGGTACCTAGTTTGCCAAAGTCTATTACACTTTATTGTGATAATAGTGGTGCAGTTGCAAACTCGTAGGAACCACGAGCCTATAAGACAGGTAAACACATTGAGCACAAGTACCACCTGATACGAGATTTCGTAAAGAAAGGAAAAGTTGTTGTGATAAAGATAGCATCAGCCGACAACCTAGCTGATCCCTTTACAAAGGGCTTACCAGCTAAGGCTTTTGATAGTCATGTTGAGGGAATAGGAGTCAGATGTATAGCAGCATGGCTTTAAGTATAAGTGGGAGATTTGTAACAGTATACTGAAAAGCAATGCTTTGAGTATAAGTGGGAGATTGTTAGGGTTATACTGAAAGCATCACTTTTGTAGTAACCTTATTTCCTTAAATTTTGATTGAGAATCATATGGGCAAATGTTTGCATATTATATTTGTTGCAAGTGTTAATACAAATGTCTGATATTCTATATTATAAATAATATGGTGTGTGGTGTCACACAGAAGATCATATTATCAGTTCCCTATGGAGTATATAAATAATTCACAACCTAGATGGACTTGGAAAATCTATTAGAAAGGTTGTAGTGTAATCTGGTATTAGTCTATCTTGACTATAGGTTTATACTAGTACACTTTGTGTGTATTGAACATGACCACTTGAGGTTGTTCTCTTTGTACTGACTACATAAGAGAACAAAACACCTCTGTTATTACGGATGCTTGTGCTCTTAATCCGGATATAATAATAGACATATATGCAGTGTGCATTACTTTGACTCATGAAAGAGTGAGATTCATTATGGATCAATAACCTCTATGAATTAGGTAATAACATTGTATGCATGATAGGCTGTTGATTATAAATGGAATCCATGTTCCGATACATCGGGTTGATGATATCCCCTTAAGGAGCTCATAAGGATTGTCATGTAAACCCTGCAGGTGGATTATATCCGACATGACAAACAAAGTTGAGCGGTACTACTTAAGGATAAAGGATGTCGAATCAATATAGTTGTCAGTAACTTAATTTGATCGACAGACATACGATATCTTAACATGGGGAGCCAAACGAGCATATAATAAAAGGAGCCCATAAACATAATTTGGGATTATGGAGGTAGTGCAACAATAGCTCATTAGTGGACGAACTATTATTAATGGGCCTGGATTGTGTGTTTGGGCTGAACACGGGATATCCAGATCCGTTAGAAGGCCTACCCTAATTTCTCCTCATGGTCCCTGCCGTAGCCTATATATCCTTTATTCTCTGGCCGCCAAATTACTTGTCAGAAATCTGAAGCTTTTCTAAATTCGTAATTCACGTAAGGAGAGAAAGAGAGGGCTGCCAAAGAGAAGAAAGGTTGGGAGATCGTCGCCCAGACGACGTCCAACTCGAAAAAGAAATACGTGCAGAAAATCTTGGGGTCGTCCGCTCGAGATTGTCAGGAATTACTTGTCTTCTTTCCGCCACAGGTATAAATCATGAACCCTAGTTTCTACCTATGAAGGGTTAGAACACGTATTAAATCTGTTTAATTTTCTATAGATCAACAGACACACCAAAGTAAGGGTCCTGGGAATCCCCAGTTCTATCACTCCCCAAGTTGCTTTGTACCAATTCAAGCTGCTCCCAGTCAATCTGGTATTGGAGGTGGTAATTACCATACGGTTCCTCCTCCTAACAATTCAAATCAGCCCACCAATTCACAGACATCAGGAGATGCTAATGAGGCTGTAAAATTTTTACGCACTCAGTTTGAGGCTTTTAAGCAAAAAGACGGTTTACAAAGACTTGGGATAAAATAACCTTATCCTGCAAAATGGAAGGAGGTTCAATTTCCTCCTAAGCACAAACTTCCCACCATTATGCTGTTTGATGGCAGCACTTCTCCAAGTCAGTACATCAATCACTTTGAAGTGATGACTGATCAATTGCAGCCAAATGATGCTCTCCTTACTAGGGTGTTCGTCGGTTGTTTAGCCGGTGCAGCATACGACTGGTACCGTAGCTTGCCTGATGGCTACATAACTTCTTTTGTTGGTTTCAAGCAAATGTTCTTGGAACAATTCTATGAGGGGGTCAATGATATGGTTATGTCTGTCCTTATTAAAATTAAACAAAGACAATGAATCCACAGAGAGTTTCATTGAAAGATTTTGTCGAGAGGCACTTAAAATGCCTCTAAGAACTCCATCTGTTGTAACAATAGACACTTGCAAATCAAATTTGTTACCTATCATTAGCATGTGGATGGGATCAAAACAATTCCAAGATTGGCCTTCTTTTATTGTGAATGCCAAGGCGGCGGAGGTTAGCGCTGAGAAGTTCAAGCAGTTAGGAGTTCAAATGACTCATCCTAACTAAGATGAACATTCCACACCCAGTGGTAATAATCGCCAGAACAATCGCAAGGGTAAAGAAACATTGGCCATCAATCTCAAGGGCAAGGAGTCGTTGGCTGTTAATGTTGCTCAAACGGCACCCACTCCATCAGCACCACCACAGAAAGCCCTTCGTCCAAAAAGAGTATTCTTTTGATGAAGATGATATTATGAACATCTTCGATTGCTTAATCAAAAGCAATAAGCTTCAACTACCAGAGGCAAAATGGCCAGAAAATGTGGGTAAATTGACCACCCTAAATATTGTTTATCACAGATTTATAAGACATCCAACTCGAGCATGCTACATGCTCAAAGGCAAAATACAGGAGATGGTCAACTCTGGAGCAGTTACTCTCCAACAGGATAAGAAGATTGTAACGGCCAATGTCGTCTTTGTGCAATTTTGATTTCCTACCACAATTAGTGCAAGATG
>JANAVB010022769.1:40000-46682 GCA_029216955.1 Iris pallida | reverse complement strand
GAAAGGATTTTTTTTTAGATTTGTGAACTCATGCAATTACACATTTTCTTTGCAGGAATTCCTTTAAGTTCTAATTGATGCAAATTCAGAAATATCAAATTTGTTTCTGTTGAGGGGGATTTCTCAAAGGGGGTTTCGTTTCTCAAATTCCATGTTATATTGTTTTTGTTTATTCTTTGAAGATTAAAATTGCATCGGCTTTCCTTGTATTGTTTCTGTTTTCAAGTAACAATGTTCCCTAAGAAACATCCATCTGGAAGTCAAAAAAGAAAAAGAAAAAGACAGATAGAAGAATTAACTCAATCTCAAAAGGGAGCTCTGGATAAATTTTTTCAAAACAAAACAAATAGTTCACTTGATAACTCAACTGAAGATTTAGTCAATGAATCTGAGCAGCAAAATCATGTTGAAGAATTTGTAGGAATTGATAATGATTTAGTCAATGAATCTGAACAACAAAATCATGTGGAAGAATTAGTAGGAACTAAGAATGATTTTAATGCACAGGTAGGTGACTTAGGTGAAGATGATGTGGGTGTAGAACCTGTGGGGTGTAGAACCAACTTTTTCCTTAAACATTTTTGATCCTAGAATTTGGGATAATCTAGATGAAAAAATGAGAGCTTTACTAGTGGAAAAAATTCCTGCAAGAGATAATAATATCAAATTTCCCAAGGATGAAAACTTTAGACATTTTTCCTCGACTTATTACATGAGAAAGTTACCAAATGGAGAGACTCATGATAGAAAATGGCTAGTATACTCAAAGGAATTGGATAAGATATTTTGTTTTTGCTGTAAGTTGTTTAAGACAATGTGTTGTAGAAGCCAATTAGCAAACGAAGGATTTAGAGATTGGAAACATCTTAGTGAGAGGCTTAAACAACATGAAAACAGCATTGAGCACATAACTAACATGAGTTCTTGGATTGAATTACATAACAGATTGAAAAAAATGAAACAATTGATAAAGGCATACAAGAACAAATTATGAGAGAGAAGGAACACTGGAAACATTTTGGTAAGAATAATTTCTGTTGTCAAATGTCTTGCTAAAAATAATATTGCATTCGTGGAACAAAAGAGAGAATTTATGAAGAAAATAATGGTAATTTTTTAGGTATATTGGAAATGGTTGCAGAATTTGATCCAATAATGCGAGAACATTTTCGACGAATTCAAAATGATGAGATTCACTATCATTATCTAAGCCATAAGATTCAAAATGAGCTGATAGCTTTGCTAGCTTCAAAAGTCAGAAGTGCAATCATTGAGAAAATCAAACAAGCAAAATATTTTTCAGTGATACTTGATTGCACTCCTGATTCAAGTCACAAGGAACAAATGACTTTGATAATACGGTGTGTGGATGTGTCAAGGAGTCCAGTGAAAATAGAAGAGTACTTTTTAGAGTTTTTGATTGTGAAAGATACATCAGGATTAGGACTTTTTAATGAATTGCAATCTGTCCTAGAGTCCCTTGGTCTTAAAATTGATGATGTTAGAGGACAGGGTTATGATAATGGCTCAAATATGAAAGGAAAACATCAAGGTGTACAAAGAAGATTACTTGAAATAAATCCTAGAGCTTTGTTCATGCCATGTGGTTGTCATTCACTTAATTTAACACTATGTGATATGGCAAACTGTTGTGTAAAAGCAAAATCCTTTTTTGGGGTGGTTCAACGCATTTATTGTGTTTTTGCTAATTCTACAAAGCGTTGGAAGATTTTACAAGATCATGTACATGGTTTAACTCTCAAAACATTGTCAACTACACGTTGGAAAGTCGTGTAGAGAGTTTAAAGCAATAAGATACCAAACTGCTCAAATAAAAGAAGCTTTATTTAAAGTAGCAGAAACTAGTGAAGATGCTAAAGCAAAAAGCGAAGCTGAAAGTTTAGCAACACATGAACTGGAAAATTTTGAGTTTTTATTAGGCATGGTTATTTGGCATGATATTTTGTTGAAAATTAACTTAGTTAGCAAGAAGTTACAATCTATAGATATGTGCATTGATGTTGCTTTAAAAAATTTGGAGGGGCTCATTTCTTTTTTTGAGAATTATAGAGAAAATGGATTTGCATCTGCTATGATTGAAGCTAAAACTATTTCTTGTGATATGGGGATTGAACCCGAATTTCCTAAAAAACGTCAAAGTCATAGAAAGAAACAATTTGACGAGAATGCCAATGATGAGACATTACAATCAGTTGAGGAATCATTTAGAGTCAATTATTTCATCTGTGTAGTGGATATGGCTCTTTCTTCATTAAGGAGTAGATTTGAACAAATGCAAACATATGATGGTATTTTTGGTTTCTTGTTTAATTCAAAGAAGTTAACTTCATTGGGTGATGAGGAATTGAAAAACTGTTGTGTGAAACTTGAAACTACTTTAAGAAATGGTGAGTCTTCTGATATTGATGCAAGTGATTTGTTTTCAGAGTTACAGGTGCTGCAATATCTTTTACCATCAGGAGTAAACACAACACTTGAAATTGTAGAGTTTGTAAAAGATATGGACTGTTTTCCAAATGTTTTGATTGCCTATAGAATACTATTGACTATACCTGTTACTGTAGCATCTGCAGAAAGAAGCTTTTCTAAATTAAAACTATTAAAATCTTACTTGAGGTCTACCATGTCACAAGAAAGGCTAAATGGGCTAGCAATCTTATCCATTGAAAAGAGATGTTAGAAAAACTTGAATTTGAAAGCATCATTGAGGATTTTGCTTCTCAAAATGCAAGAAGAAAATCATTTAAATAATACCTTTTTAGTTGTGATTTTGATGTTTTTCACCTTATCTTGCAGGTGGTGATGTTGATATTTTGCTGGTTGCTGAGGATGCAAAGGGATTTCAAGTAGGCTGTTGTTGTTTGCTTTGGCTATTGAGGAAGAAAATACAATTTTGTTTTGCTGGTTGCTGAGGATGCAAAGAGCCAAAGAGATTCAAGTAGGCTGCTGCACTTTGCTTTGGCTATTGGGGTTGTAAAAACATTTTGTTTTGCTGGTTGCGAAGGATGCAAAGGGATTTCAAATAGATTGATATTGTTTTGCTTAGGCTATTCAGCATGTAGAGAAAAAAAATGTTGGTTGCTTGTTGATAGATGGAAAAGAACTTATTTTGCCGGATGAAAAAGAACTTATTGAATTGTTATAAGCATTTATCTTATTTAATATTGTAGCATTTTATTCTAAATTTTAATATATTGAAGTTTGAATCGATACAATTTATTTGGATTGAATGTTAATTTTTTTAGTTAATTTGGACAGGTTAGAACTTGGTTGAAAAATAAGAGTGGATTTATCACTAAGTTTAAATATATATAGGGGCCTAATTTTTATTTTGCCCTGGGCCCTGAAAAATCAGGACGGCCCTGCTCAGGCCACAATCATCTCTCTTATTTATCTTCATTTTATTTTAATTTTCTCATCTCTTTCTTATTTCCTCTAATTTTCCAATTTATTTATGGTTTTCTTTGTTATTTAGGTGGATCTGATTTTTAGGGCATACATATTTATTTTCGATTTTGCATGTACCAATTTCAGGACACCAATAAGACCGATGGCTGCTACTCGACTTCGACTCCGACGGCTGCCACTCGACTCCGGTTGTGGGTATGATTTTATTTTTTTTCCCAACTTTTTATTAAGAAATTTGATTTTAATTTGAGATATAAGTTTTTGGATTAATTTTATTTTAATTGATATTAGTTTTAGTTTGATTTAATTTGAGACTCATACTGCAGTTTTCGTACGATTGATCCAAATATTGGATGTTGATTGAAGTATTTGGATAATTTCGGCTTTATTTGTTCATCAATGTCACTAGTATAGAATAGTTATATGGTTATATTTAAATACAGTAGCACAAAGTTGGGATTTTATCCTCATATTGTACCTAATTACTTATCGTCGTCGGTGTCGATGAACCTCTACTTGTCAATTTTAGTAAAAGCTGATTCTATCAATTTGACTTGTGATACTATCAGTTTCTATAAATAATAAAGAGACAAAAAATTCACTAACAAGTCAAAAATGATATGGTGCTTGTTTTAACTATCAGTTTTTAGTTCTGATACTATCAGTTTTTACTTCTGATACAAACAAGTCAAAACTCACTTGTTAGTCAAAATAATAAGGTACAATTCATATTACTAAAACCTGATAGTATCATTTGTATAGAAATTTGCACCATATATATAAATTGTAAAGAAACTTGAAAACGTCACCAACAAGTCAAAAATACAGAAGCAACAACAATGTACGATGCTATTCCAATAAGATAAGTGTCAAGAGCACTATTAAAAGATGCAAACCTGTCTCCTCCGAGCCTGTTTAGTGCGACCTACGAATTAGATAATTTGTCAACATATATAAGCATGAAGAACTACACAACGCAATGATCATTACCAAATGCAAGCTTAGAGTTGAACTACATCTGTAGTAGTCTCTGGACTAGTAGTAGATCATACTTTGTAAAAAATATTAGTCTAATACCTCCATGGCACTAAGAACTCTAGATAATAAAGAATATGAGAAGAAAGCATCTAAAATTCATCTATAGTATGGCTTTCAATGGTTGACTGATGGTATTTAGCATGCATTGTTTTGCCTTAGTAGAAGATGAGCATGCAGACCTTGAACTTCTATTCCATTTTCTTTCTCTATTTAAAACTTTCTACAGTGTGGCTATTAGAGTTGAGTTTGTTCATGATACAGTCTTACATTTTTCTCTCTTGCATATCTGCCATTGTAATAACATTACGAAGAATTTTACATCACACACATATTCACACTAAATTACTCTTCAACAAGTTTCTATTTTACTTGTTTGTGTTGTGCTCAGATATGCTGCATTGGCACCCCTTATTATCGTCGTAGAGCAGTTGTTGCAGTCGTGGTGTATGACATAACAAGTCCAGATTCATTTCATAAAGCACAGTACTTGGTTAAGGTATCCTCTACCTTGTACCTTTGAGTTGATATTTCTAAAATTGACATTCCTTTCTATTGAATTTCCATTCTATGTTGTACATTATTTTAATGCAGGAGTTGATAGTGTTTGAAGAAATATGTCCAAAAATAGGCTCATGACCTTTTTTGACCATATATATGGTAATCCTATATATGATTGGATTTGACCATATATGTGGTAATCCTACATATGGTAATCCTATATAAGATTGGATTTGATTATATGTGGTAATCCTACATAGGCTTGTATTTTTTAGCCTACATAGGATTGGATTTCTATGCTATATAAAGGGGTCTACGGGTGCTCCTTTACACATCTCATTGTGCTCAAGTTGTTGAATAAGTTCAACACAAGAGAGCTAAAGTTATTGAATAAGTTCAACACAAAAATTTGAGAGAGTTTTTTTTTCTTCTATCCTTGTAATAAAGATCGAGTTCTTGAGTGTAAGAAGAGAAGTGTTGAGAGCTATTGTAATTTTATTCTTCTTCATAGTGGAACTAAATCACCCTCATTTGTGGAAGTAGGCATCTTGGCCGAACCACGTAAATTATTATTTTGTGTGTGAATTTTCTCTGTGTTTCTTGGATTTATTTCCGCTGTGCCACAACAAATTGGTATCATAGCTTTGGGAGTCTAGCAAAGTTTTCGACAAAGTTCTCAGAGAAAGTTAATTGGGTGAATTCTTGATATGGCTCCGTCAAGTAGGATCGGAAAGTATGAAATTGAGAAGTTCAATTGGAAGAATGATTTTGGCTTTTGGAAAATCCAGATGAATGACGTTCTCATATCTCAAAAGCTTCACAAAGCTTTACGGGAAAAGTCCAAGAAGTCCACTGACATGACCGATGATGATTGGGATGACTTGGATCTCGAAGCATGTGCCTCTTGTCGCCTGTGTTTGGAAAGGGTCGTGTACTCTGTGAAGGATGAAACCACCGCCGCAGGGCTCTGGTTGAAGTTGGAATCACTCTGCATGACGAAGAATCTCGCCAACCGACTTTATAGGTTAAAGTCGCTCTACAGACTAGTGATGGAGGAAGGTACTTTAATTCGGGATCATATTTCAAAATTCAATCAAATTATTTTTTGACTTGAAGGATGTTGACATACACAAAGAAGATGATCGTTTGGCACTAATCCTATAATTTTCTTTGCCCGATTCTTATGAGAATCTTATTTGAACGTTATTATACGAGAAGGACTCAATTTTCGTAGAAGAAGCTACGAGTTCCTTATTGTCTAATGAGGTGAAGAGGTTGGCATATAATGGTGGAAAATGATGGAGGCCAAGCCTAAGGTTTGACGGTAAGAGAAAGGACAAACGATAAAGCATCTTTTAGCAGAAGGTCAAGATCCAAGTCCAAAATACCTATTGAGAAGGTGAAGTGCTTCAACTGCAATGAGAAAGGACATTATGCAAATAAGTGTTCTCATCCAAAGAAGAAGAATAAGAAAAAGGAGAATAAGACAGAGAGAGAAGGTGATGAAGTAAACTGTGCTTCAGAAGCTGATAGTGACAGAGTCTGTTTTTCAGTGGCACATGACAACATGAGTGACCGTTAGATTCTCGATTTCGGATGCTCGTACCATATGTGTCCAAAGAGGGAGTGGTTTTCTTCCTACAAGGCAACAGATGGTGGTTTGTGTTGATGGGCAACAATAATGCATGTCGAGCTGTTGAAATTGGATCTATCAAGG
>JANAVB010022769.1:0-35000 GCA_029216955.1 Iris pallida | reverse complement strand
TTCATCAGCATCTAATGATTTTAACTTCTCTGCTGTAAATAAGAAGCCGAATGTGTCTTCATACTGCTTATATTGCTCAAACCTTCTTTCCAATGAACCGATTGCTTGATCAACTATGTATACAAAGTACTGAATTCTGAAGGATTCTTGAGTTGATTCTTCATGGACCGGTTCAGAAGACTCGATAGCAATCTCATCAAAATTTTTTTTCTACGAATTATTCTCTTTTTGTTCTTGGGAAACACCGGATCAATATCCAATTCAGCCGCAATTTCTTTAGCACAATCCAAAGCCTTCTCAAATCCAACTTCTCGGTACTCTTGAAAAAAAGCAATCAGAGCCTTCACACTATCCATTGCCACATCAATACGCATATTTTCACATTGTAATTCTTTGCTGACTATATTAACTTTAACCAAGATGTTATACCAAATAACCATACCCACAATAAACTCAAAATTTCCAAGTTCGTATTCTGCCAAACAAGTAGCTTCACTTTTAGTTGCCTCTTTCTCACTTTCGGCAAGCTGAAGTAGAGCTTCTCGTATTTCAGGAGCTTGAGTCACTATTGCTTTCACACTATTATTCTACTTTCCCATCGTGTAGTCGACAATGATTTTAGAGTGAAACCTTTTTCTGGTAGATTATCCTTCAAAATCTTCCACCTTTTTGTAGAATCTGCAAACAATGTATAAATACGTTGCACAACTCCAAAAAAGTTTACTGCTTTACTGCAAGAGTTTGCTATATCAGACAGTGTCAAATTGAGAGAATGAGAACCACATGGTGTATAAAATGCTCTAGGATTGATGTCTAAGAGTTTTCTTTGTACACCTTTGTGCCTCCCCTTCATGTTTGACCCATTATCATAGCTCTGACCTCTGACATTATCAATATCAAGATCAAGATGATGTAGCACATTTTGCAACTCTTCAAACAACCCTTGACCTGTTGTGTCATTCACAACCAAGAATTGTATAAAATATTCTTGCACCTTTATTGGAACTGTAGAGACATCAACACACCTTAATATCAATGTCATCTGTTCTAGTTTGCTAACATCAGGAGTACAATCGAGTATTACAGAAAAGTACTTAGCTTCTTTTATTTTTTTTAGGATTGCACCTTTAATTTCAGAAGCTAGCAAGAGTATCATCTCATTTTGAATCTTGTGACTCAGATAATGGTAATGAATCTCATGATTTTGTTTCCTTCGGAGATGCTCTTTCAAGGTTGAATCCCACTCGGCAACCATTTCAACTAAAGCCATAAAATTTCCATTACTTTCTTCAAATATCTTCTCATTACTTCCACGGAACGCCAAGCTCTTTAGCCAAATATTTCACGAATGCAAACAATCTCCACAGTACCTTCCTCCAGTGTTCTGTTTCTTTGATGATTTGGTCCTGCACAACTTTATCAATGACTTGATTATTTTCCAGCCTAGCATGCAACTCAACCCAAATAGACATATGATTGATATGCTCTGCACTTCTTTCATGTGTTTTCAAAGTGTTTGCCAGGTGTCCCCAATCCCTTACTCCATCATGCGCTAATTGACTTTGTTGTGGTCGACTCTTAAACAATTTACAAAAGCAAAATACCTTGTCAAGATCCTTGGAATACACTAGCCAATTTCGATGATGCTTCTCTCCGTTTGATAAGTACTTATTGTAGAATTCAGAGGAGAAACGTCTTTTCAGTCCATCTTTAGGGCCTTTTCCGGTTAACAAATCTCTTACCGGACCTTTTTTCACCAATAAATCCCTCCATTTAGGATCAAGACTATCCCAATTTCTAGGATCATAGATGTTCAAGGCAATATCTCCAATTTCATTATCATTACCATTCAAACCAAGTTCCACCACATTTTCTTCCTCATGATTCTCCGCATTTTCTTCTACAGGTACATCACCATCTTCTTCCGTAGGTACATGCAAATGCTCTTCCTCTGTCGGTTCCAGCAAGTGCTCTTCAACGTCTACTGTTGTTGCCTCTGTAGGTTCTTTCACATGCTCTTCAACATCTATTGGTTGTTTGACAACAAATTTGTCAAGAGCTCCTCTTTGACTTTGAACAAAATGCTCCTCTTTGCTTTTTCTTTGCGCTTGGAATAACCCGATTCAAATTTTCTAGTAGGAGGCATTCTAGACACAATATATCTGAAACTAGACAAAATAGATCTTCAAATTCCCAAATTATATAAAAGAAAAAAAAATCTGAAACTAGACACTTGCATATAGACACTTTCCATCAATAAAAGTATTACAACATAGCATAATTGTAAGAAAATATACACAAAATGATATCAAAATTCACACAAAAATTATCACCACGTCAGAGCTATTCTTTTCTCAATTGAGATCCAAAAGCAAACCAATTATTCCCAGTGGGATGATATTGTTCTTCCATATATAATATAAAACTAAATTCACAATAGGATCACAGTTCTTAAACCAATAATAAATTCATAATGAGAATAAAATTCTTAAGAAAAAATTTGTACCTCTTAGAGATGAATCATTCCTGAATTTTCTGTTACAGTTGCAACTCTAATCACGAAATTCATTCTTCATCGTTGTTTTTAATAAATTCTTATGAAAAAAAATTATTGGTTGGGTACACTTGCATATAGAAATTTGTACCTCTTAGAGATGAATCATTCCTGTAACACGACCAAAGCATTCTCTGAATCTCTATTTTCCTTGTCCTTAAAAAATTAAGACTCAATGAACTATGAAGAAGTTAGTAATAAAAAAAATTGAAACAAGAGAAACCCACAGATGCTGAGATGCATAGTCTAAAAATAATTGAAAGAAGAGAAAAGTTTTGATACCATCTAAAATTGGTGGGACACAGAACTAAAATTATGCTTCTGCTGCTCTGCAACTTCTCGGAATAAAATAAAGCGATGGTGGCCGGCCCTTTGGATTGCGTAGGATGATAGGAGCAGCTAATCTAGGCATAACTTAAATTATAAAATTACAAAATTGCCCTCCTTTTTTTTGGAGGCCCCTCAAAGTATGAGGCCCTGTGCATATGCATGTTAGGCACTGGCCCAGGGCCGGCCATGAGTATAAGGAACCACAATTATTAACTCCTTCTTCTTTTCTTCTTAGATTTAGAATCTTCTTCTTCTACTTTTTCCCATAACTTATTCTTCTTCTTAGATTTAGAATTTTCTTCTTCTTTTTCATATCTACCCCATTTTTTTATATTACGTTTTATTTTGGCATATTAGTTTTCAAGATCTTCCATGTGTTTTTTGTTCTCTAAGAGGCTATCTTATTTCTCCTTCATACTGTAGTTTTCTTTTCATATTATCATATTATACTTCTAAATATCCTGCTAGTACCCTGTGCAGGTTTTTCAAGCATGCTTTTGGCTTCTCCATTGTCTATGCTGAAAATGGCCCTGCAAGATTACATTTACAGGAAATTATGACCGGGAATGCAATGAAGACATGCCATGTTCTGCAGTTCTTTGTTCGTCTTATTTTTTGTTCTTTCTGTTTGGCTCCTTATAATTCATTTTATTACATTTTGGATATAGTGCTTGGCATTTGTGAGAAGCTTTGGTGAAGCCCAGAAGCTATTCATAAGTCATGTATCTGCACCTTTGATTCTTACCAATTGCTTGCATGGGTTCCTTTTTTATTCCTTAGAGAACTTGAACATGATAGAGAGAGAGGATGATGATGACAACATGAATGGTGCTCGTGCTGTGAGAAGACTTCCTGGTGCTGCTAATAGGGACCATGCCGGTGATAGGAATACATATGATGTAGGTGGGGCCAAGGAATTTCAGGGGCAGGTCAAATAATCAGGAGAAATACAGAAAATGTTGCTGCCATATTGGAAGTGCAGGCGGCTCGCCTTAAGGCTCATGTTGAACAGATGTTTGATGGATTAGATGATGCTGATGGCGCAGAAGATGTCCCCTTTGATGTCCATCTGTGCCCGACGATACACATATCCATATGTGCCTGACACGCCACAAGTATACATTCCGACATAACACACGTCCATAGTGTCTACACTTGTTTAAAGACTAAACTAGCTAGTCACTTCAAAAAATTATAAAATATTCTCAAGATTTCTATGCCTCTGTTTATTAAATAAGATTTCATTGTTCATCTGCTAATTAGAACCATTTGTAAATTGTGTTAATTATTCCATAGCTGGAGATTATTTTTTTTTTGAAATCCCACGCACACACACAATTGGGGGACTCGAACCTTGTCGGTCCCTCCGGGTGTCCGCTCTAATACCACTAGGCTAGAGAGCTCGGACCTGGAGATTACTTGTGGTTTCATGAATTTACGTTAGATAAGCTCAACTTCAGGGTTAAAGAAAAAGAAAGTTGTGCAGTACTCCACTTTATTATTTGATAGTAAATTTTGTTATCAATGATGTTTTTTTTCTTCTTCTTATTATAAGTAGATGAGTATCTTATCTAGTGCACACATCTTATTCCAAGTTTGTCTTGCTCTGACACTGGAACAAGCTTCTAACATTCAAACCACATGCAAAAAATTATTCATCTTTTACAAGACAGCAATCTGGGCAGAAATTAAAACTTTTTCTTCCCACGAACAAAAACAAGAAATAATTCCGATGATTTAAAAATCTCTCAAGATAGTTGACTATGCTCAAATCCTCAAATGTAAAGGCATAATTTTATAATATTTAATAGCAAAAAGAAAAAAAACACATTTCCAACAGCTAACATGATAGTAGCAATAATAAAATAAGTCACTCCATAACCAGCAGCCTATCGAAAGTAAAAATAGATTAATCTTCCTGCCACAGAGCAATTGATGCTACTTCAACCATGTATTACAGATTGTTGCAAGTATCACAAGCATTCCAGACATAATCACCTGAATGAATCAATAACCAGAATAAGCGCATACAATAAAAAATATAAAAGATATGGAAAACTTGCTTATTAGAACCACGCAACTTGTAAGAATGAGTATTTAATATGTTTCAAACAGTTCGCAAGCAAAAAAGAAATTTTCAGTTGTTTCAAAGTTTAAATCATAAATAATTATCGGATTATTTGTTGTAACACCGCCATCATAGAAGTACTTCCAATATCTTCATACCCAATCTTGTATGTCTGTTGCAAATCTGTAAAATCATTCGAGTCTGAAAGGGTTAAAAGAAATACAAAAATAATAATAAAAGAAAAACAAACTACTAAATGGTTATAAAGATCTTTAGCATTAAATTGAGTATTGGAGCAACCACCAAAAAGTGCAGGGATCTTACTAATCTGAAGGCGTTCTTGACTAAAACTTTCTGTTAATGCTTTTGCAACTTCAGGTAAGTGTCTTCTCGATCTCATATGAATCCTTTTAGTTGGGCTGACCAGTGTATGATTGTGTACATCTTCAAATACGTTGACCTTCCACAAGTTTGAATCTTTTATATTTTGGACACGCATCCTAGCCATACAACCACTTTTTATTGTTGAAGTGCTCCGTCTGATTTTACTTTCATCTTCTATCACCTTTTTTGGCTTATAGGTTCCTTCACAACAACATGTATATCTAACACTTGTTGGATCCGAGAGACCGCGTCTTGATCGATCTGTAGCTTTCTTTCGGATGCTAAAACCGTTATTTGCTACATATTCTTGATAGCATTTTTTCTGCCTCTTCTAAGAAATTGAAAATCTTTCCAACAAACAAAACTTGGTCATCCACAACATTGTTTTGTTGGAATACTACTACTTCTGTAGTGTCTGTAGCTTGCTCGGTCAAATTCTGGACACTTTCCACACTTGTCATTTCATTCAGAATAAACTCTGTTGAATAAACAGTATGAATTGTGAATCATTATAACTTGTCAAATAACATGGCAAATAAATTTATTAATCAAGATGCTTTATCAAGAGTCAAGAGAAGAACATTAAAATGTGTTCGAAAAAATAAAGTAGATTTAGAGTAGAATTGTATCCATATGCAAGTATCCGTGCAAAATCTGCTCTACACCCGTATTGTTTTTTCAAATTAACTAAAAAAAATAGTTTTCACATGCCTCTGCTTATGCATTCATGTTAATTATGTATTGTTGCTTGATCGTTTCATATGTATTGTTGCTTGATCCAAACTGCTCTTTCTTACTGTCCCTAGACTAATAGAAGGTAGAAGAAATTTGACAATGGTGATGGAGTTGACTACCACTTGTGTTCCTGTACATGGTGGTGAAGCACCCAACCAACTTTTGTGCAAATATTACAATCCATATGTTATAAAACATGAGATCCAAAATTAAACAAGAACTATATATTGGAAGAGATTTTTTTTACCAGAAATAATTGATAGTTGCTTCGAGAGTCCAGAGAAGCGACGGCCACGACGCGGAGAGCTTTCTATTTTTTTGTCAGGGAGAAGAAAAAAAATACATTAAAGATCTCGAAAACTATTGTCAAAATAAAACGCTAATAAAAAAAAACTGGTAGATATGGGAAATGAAGAAGAAGAAGAAGATTCTAAATCTGAGAAGAAAAGAAGAAGCAGTTAATAATTGTGGTTCCTTATACTTACTCCAATGCTTGACTCCAATTGGGAACAGATAGAAGCAAGGGCCAAGAGCTCCTATTGGGAACGGAGAGAACCAAGGGCCAAGAGAAGCTCTTCAAAAAAAATTAGGAAAAAGAAACCTGTGCGTCAGGGGAGAGAGAGAGAGAGACGATGAGAAAGGAATTTATTTTCCCGGGAAGGAGAACGGAAGAGAGAGAGAGAGAGGGATCCTGTTTTATTATTTGATCGCGGTGTAGATTTCCAAATCTGCATGGTCTAATCTGTACCGTTCTAAAATTGCTAATCCAACGGTCTGTAATATGGGGATTTTCGGGGATACTAAACCATGGGGATCTGGATGCCTCCTGATATATATATATATATATATATATATATATATATATATATATATATATATATATATATATATATACATACATACATATATCTATATACATTTATATATACATACACATTTACACCCATATATTTTTAATTTATATATACATACACATATACACGTATACATATATATTTATATACATACACATATACATACACATATACACGTATACATACACACACACACACACACACACACACACACACACACACACACACACACACACACACACACATACACACACACACACACACACACACACACACACACACACACACACATATACGACGATATATGCATATAAATTGTAAATCACGATATAACAATTAAATTTTATAAATATAATCCTTAACTGCAATAATAACATTAATAATAATAATAACCCTAATAACACTGAAATTAAACCAATAATATATTTCGCTGAACTCATCAAACACCATTTATTTGGCTCCAGAAATTTATACAATTATTCTAAAACAATATTTAAATAAACTATTAAATATTTAAAAAATATTTGTCAAGTCCAAAAAATAAATAAAAAATATTTATACACACATAAAATGTCTACATAGCCATCTTTGGTCTTTCAACATGTCTACATGGGCTTGGATTTGGTTCGGGTCCAGTTTGAACTAAATTGGCACAACCGGGTCTCCTAAAATTATAATCTTAATTAATATATAATTAATTAATCTATAGGGGTTAAGTCACAACTTGGCCTGGTTTTCCTAGTTAGAATTATCTTATGGCTCGGCCTTCCCCTACCATGGCTAAACACTAGTCAAAGCACGCCACTGCATAATCCGTGCCATGATTCCTAGTCGTCTTGTACTCAAATATTCTAACCATGACTAAAATCTTCTACCATAATAATTAACTAATTAGTTATTTATAAAATCTAAAAAATCACCATTTAAATCAAATAAATAATAAAAAATATTTCAAAAATTTTTTCGGGAATGGGAGTTACACTATGTCACTTTTATTGATGATTATACACGTATGTTTGGCTGTATTTCATTAAAATGAAGGATGAAGTGTTCGAAAAGTTCAAGCAGTGGAAAATGACTATGGAGAACAGAACAGGTAGAAAGGTAAAGACGATGAGGTCTGATAATGGTATTGAATATATCTATGGACCTTTTAAAGATTTCGGTGCTCAAAAAGGTATCGTTCGATATTGGACTGTTAGGAACACACCGCAGCAGAATGGGTTAGCAGAGAGGATGAATCGAACCTTGCTTGAGAAAGCAAGATGTATGTTCTCCAATACCGGTTTAGGTAAGGAATGGTGGGCGGATGCTATTCACATGGCACGGTACATGGTTAATAGATCACCGACTCTGGCTATAGATTGTAAGACTCCATATGAGGTGATGACCGACAAACTAGCAGATTACAGCACTTTGCGCGTGTATGGATGCAAAGCTTACTATCATGTCAATGAGGGAAAGTTGGACCCGAGAGCCAAGAAAGTAATATTCTTGGGATATGCACAAAGAGTGAAGGGCTACCGTCTGTACTTCTTGGAGGATAATAAGTTCTTAATCAGCAGGGATGTCACTTTCGATGAGTCTTCAGTATTGGCTTCGAACAAGAAGAGTGAGTTCGATCATGATGGTGGTGTATCTAGCAAATCTCAAATAATTGAGATTGAGTCGTCTGAGGATACATCGGATGAGGTGGAGGTTTCTGAAAATATTCATCAAGCCCCACAAGAGCGACAACCGAAGGATGAGCAGCACCAGCAACAAGATTCTTTGGCCACCACTAGGCTAAGGAGATCAGTCAAGCCAATACATATGTATGGATTTGAGGAACCGATAAAGCATTATAGATAGCTAAATGTGGTGGCATATGCACTACCAGTGGAGGATGATGAGCCTATCACATTCAGACAGGCGGTCAAAGATACTAGCAGCAAGAACTGGATGGTGGCTATGCATGAAGAGATTGAGTCTCTCCACAAAAATTGTACATGGAATCTGGTTCCATTGCCCCAGGGCAAGAAGGCTATAGGCTGCAAGTGGGTGTATAAAAGGAAGAAAGCTTCTCTAGAGTCAGGTGGCACTCGGTTTAAGGCAAGATTAGTGGCAAAGGGCTTCGTCAAGAAGGAGGGAGTGGACTACAATGAGATCTTTTCTCCGGTGGTCAAGCATACCTCTATTCGCATATTATTGAGCTTGGTAGCTCATCATGATCTCGAGTTAGGGCAACTCGATATGAAGACAACATTCTTGCATGGCGATCTTGACGAAGAAATTTATATGCATCAACCGGAGGGCTTCAAGGTGGTTGGCAAGGAAAATCATGTGCGTTTGTTAAAAAAATCATTGTACGGGTTGAAACAGTCACCTCCACAATGGTACAAGCGGTTCGACACCTTCATGACACGGTATGATTTTACCCGAAGTAAGTATGATTATTGTGTTTACTTTCATAGACTTCGTGGTGGATACTATATCTATCTATTGCTTTATGTGGATGATATGCTTATTGCCTCAAAAAGCATGGTAGAGATAGATAAACTGAAATCTCAACTTAGCTCGGAGTTTGAGATGAAAGACTTGGGTGGAACCAAGAAGATTTTGGGGATGGAGATTAAAAGGGAGAGGGAGAAACAGAAATTGTCTTTGTCTCAGAAGTCGTACATTAAGAAGATCATTGCACGTTTTGGTATAGAAGATACAAAGACCATTTCTACTCCCTTGGCTGGCCACTTTAGGCTCTCAGCCAAGTTATCCCCTACTAGTTATCCCCTACTACAAATAAGGAGAAGGAGCACATGGTTCGAGTTCCTTATGCTAGTGCAGTTGGCAGCTTAATATATGCTATGGTGTGCACTCGACCAGACATTGCACAAGCCGTAAGTGTGGTTAGTCGCTTTATGGCTAATCCGGGAAAGAAGCACTGGGAGACTGTGAAGTGGATATTCAGGTACTTGAAGGGCACCACTAATGTGGGATTACTCTTTGGTGGGGACTTTAGTCAAGTCAGTGGATATGTGGATTCGGACTATGCTGGTGATCTGGATAAGCGCAGGTCAACTACTGGATACGTATTTGTTTTACATGGTGCACCAGTCAGTTGAAGGTCTATGTTGTAGGCTACGGTTGCACTATCGACTACGGAAGCAGAGTGTATGGCGGTAACAGAGGCAGTGAAAGAAGGCCTATGGCTTCGTGGTTTGATTAATGACTTGGACGTGAAGCAGGATGTAGTTGATGTGCATTGTGATAGTATGAGTGCTATCCACTTGGCAAAGAATGAAGTCCATCATGCAAGGACGAAGCATATTGATGTTCGCTACCACTTCATACGGAATATTGTAAAAGACGGTGATATTGCACTTGAAATGGTGCATACCAAGGACAACACGGCTGATATGTTGACTAAGGTGTTCCTGGAGCTAAGTTCCAACACTGCTTGGACTTGTTCCATGTCCTACCAATTGTTTGAGAGCCCTTGACGAGTGGTTGATTTGGTGAAGCTGTGCGGTGGAGAAGTGTCGGCTCGATTTTGTGGCAAAATCTTGCCGAGGTGGAGATATGAAGAAATATGTCCAAAAATAGGTCCATGACCTTTTCTGACCATATATATGGTAATCCTATATAAGATTGGATTTGACCATATATGTGGTAACCTTACATATATGGTAATCCTATATAAGAATGGATTTGATTATATGTGGTAATCCTACATAGGATTGTATTTTTAGCCTACATAGGATTGGATTTCTATGCTATATAAAGGGGTCTACGGGTGCTCCTTTACACATCTCATTGTGCTCAAGTTGTTGAATAAGTTCAACACAAGAGAGCTAAAGTTGTTGAATAAGTTCAACACAAAAATTTGAGAGAGTTTTTTTTTCTATCTTTATGATAGAGATCGAGTTCTTGAGTGTAAGGAGAGAAGTGTTGAGAGCTATTGTAATTTCCTTTCTTCTTCATAGTGGAACTAAATCACCTTCATTTGTTGAAGTAGGCATCTTGGCCGAACCACATAAATTATTGTCTTTGTGGTTGTGAATTTTCTCTAAGTTTCTTAGGTTTATTTCCGCTGTGCCACAACAATGTTTATTCATTTATCATGCATAATCAACTTTTTGTAAGTGTCACTTTTCCTTCTTTATTTCTTCCTTCTTCTATTCTATTCATGAACTTATCATTGCGATTCTTGCATTGCAGTGCAACATTCCAAAGTGTAAATTAGAAAGTCCACACAAGGATTCAAATATCTCCCCTATATGGTAGCTCTCTTCAGCTCCATGGTGTGGATATATTATGCTCTCCTCAAGGGTTACAAGGAGACCATCCTCCTCATCACCATCAACGCCACCGGATGTGTCATCGAGGGTGCATTTGCCATCGCGTGTCTCATTTATGCTACGAAGACTGCTAGGGTACGTACATCCAGAGGCAAAGCTACACAAGAACACTATCAAATTGTTGCCCACCCAAAATTTTGGACAATTTTTTTGATTTTTTTATATGTTTTCTTAATTTTGTTTTATTCCCTTATTTGGATTTGAAATATGCAACAATTAATTAAGTGATAGCTAAACTTTCAAAAAATGTATTTTATATGCATGGTACGGTGTTAGTGCATCATGCTAGTATCTTCGTGTAGCTCAAGCTATACCTATACTTCAGTCTTCCACTGATTTTATATGCCAGCCCTGTCATTGTGTACATGGATTATTATTTTTCTTAAGTAATGTTTGTGAATTATGTATATTGCTTGTCAATTAATTACTTTACTTTGCTTTTGATTTAGTAGATGTACGCTGCCAAGATTATTTTCCTCTTGAACATTACTACGTTCGGGCTGATCGTTATACTAAGCCTGTGATGTCCAATGGCCACGTTCGTGTCATTGTCCTCGGGGTGATCTGCACCGGATTTTCTATGTGCGTCTTTGTTGCACCATTGAGCATCATTGTGAGTTCTACAAATTTCACACACACACACACACACATATACAAGCATTTCCGTATATGGACAAAGCTACGTTGCTTGCAGTTTGGACTGCGGTGTCGCCCCTCGCCCCTCCATTGGACAATGCTAATGCTACGTGTCGTACCTCCATTGAGGGAGGCTGCATAAATTCTGGGGTGGGCCCCGAAGGGTGCAGGGGGCGAAGGGTGACACGTCGTGCAGACACGCGCATGGTCACCCCAAGTGGGCAATAAAGCATTTCCGTAAATATAATATAGCCAAATAATACTTTAGAATATATTATGAAAACCAACTGTTGTTTGGATTACTTAATTTGCCTTCCTCAGAGGCTTGTTATCTGCACACAGATAGTAGAGTTCATGCCCATATCCTTGTCGGTCACCCTCACGCTAAGCGACATTGTCTTGTTTGGCTAAGGTTACACACCACACGATAAATTCATAGCGGTATAATCCTTATTGAACTCTCAATCATCAATTAACAATGTATAGTTCCTCCCTCATCCTAACATAATTCTCCATATTATTTCTTGTTCAAACAAATTCTGAACGTACTAGGTTTCGTGTTCGGGGAAATCCAGATAGGGCTCTACGTAATATTCTACAAGAAAGCAAGAAAGAGTATTCTCCAAGTGGTGAACCACGACTTGGTACCCGAACACGTGATCACTATTCCAAGGCCGAGTGCTGAGATGAACCTGATCGATCTGGTCGATGGTACTGATATCAGGACAAGCCGTTGGACTTGGAAATCAAGCGGGAGGTTGTCGAAGAAGCAGATGCTGATTACACGAATAACACATAACATGATCACATTATTAATTAAAATGGTTCCTTGCTAACTATATGTCGACCTTCCCCGATGATGACATGCAAGTTGGTGATCCATGAATTGAGTTTCGTGCCAGATATATTACATGTGAATAATATAAAATTTAGAGTTACTGGTAGTGTTGCTTGTTTCACACATTAACTTATCAGAGTTGGCGGGAAAATGATTCGTGTCCTCTATACTGGTCAGGGTTCCGACAACTATCTCATAAGACGCGTGGAACCTATTGTACTTTTCTAGGTAGGGCCACGAATCAGTTGGTGGATTCAAACACCCCATAAAAATACAATTATGTCTCCACTTGTTAAAATAAGAATATATATATAAATATATATATATATATATATATATATATATATATGGAAAAAGGTACTTTGTGGATATAAATTTTTTGAAGAGTCTACAAATCAGATCTTGGAGGAGATTTGAAGTTCTCCATCACTTTTACATCAAATTCTATGTTGTGAATCACCCCAATAATGGGCGTACGTAGTCGCCATCTCAAAAATTCTATTATTTCTTTCCTTCCATATATGCCAGACCGCGGTCGCCAACCGAATCCTTGTTGTATTGTACCACTGGAAACCCCGTTTTCTTTTAGCCATGATATCTACCACCTCCTCCCTCCAACTTCGAGAGCCATGAGTCTGTATACTGAGATGAGAACAGTGTTGTTGCCAAACAGATGATGAGAAGGAACAACTAAAGAAGATGTGCTCTATAGATTCGTGATCTTGTATGCACAGCTTACACAATGGTGATGGAATCTGCACAACAAAACCTCACCAGGCGGTCCCGAGTAAGCAACTTCTCAAGGCAAAGTTTGTATAAATAAAATTGCATTTTTGAGGCCACCCCCTTGGTCCACACTACCGGTGCCAGCTCCATGGGAGGGTGGGCCTCCCTAATAGATGTATAGATAACCGATTGGGAAAAGATGTGCTATCCACTGTGCGTTTACACCCATCGATCCCCTTCCAGATTTTGAGTATCCACCTGGACCTCTTCAATCTCCTGCCAAAACTGTCGCGTCATAGGGTGAGGATCCGCTCTCCACACACCCTCCCACAGAATAGCGCTCACCCGGGCCCTTCTTTCCGTTGCTGGCAACGCTTCCCAACCAACTCGATCCGCCAAGCTCTGATGGTTGATCCAAGGATCCCACCATAGGTCAGAAGTTTCTCCATCTGTCATCACTTTGGAAATAAGCCCTTTCAATGTATTTCGATGGAATAGTAAGTTTTTCCAAGTAACAGAGTCTTTGCTATTGGCTTTGATTTTCCAGAAAGACTGGTCCTTCATATACCTCCCCTTCATCCACACCGCCCACAAGGAGTCCTGGGTAAGAAATTGCCACGCTCGTCTCAATCCCGTAGTCTTACGCAGGGTTCGCAAAGACTGTAGACCGACACCTCCCTCCTTCCGAGGTCTGCATAGAGTCATCCATCCTATAGATTGTAAGCCTCCTCTCCAGATAAGTTTAGCACAGAGTCTCTAAATTTTACTAACGGTCGCAACCGGCAACATGAGAGTCTGCAACCAGAATCGAGCAATGACATATATAACGGATCGAACCAGCTCGATTCGTCCTCCAAAGGATAAACTTTAGGCATGCCATCCCTCCAGACGGTGCTGTGCATAGCCCATCAGACTTTGACATTCGGTCTCTTTGGCGTAGTTGATAGACAGCAAAATTCCCAAATATTTGACTAGTATACCTCCTTTCTCAATATCAAGAAGTAAAGCTCTCTCTTCTTTCTGCTGACAATGATTGTTGAAATATGCCATACTCTTATCATTGTTCAGTTGTAGGCCAGTCAGTGAGCCAAAATATTTCATAGTCAAGTTCAAAGCCATAATCCTACGACGCGAAGGCTCCAGAAAGACCAACAAGTCATCTGCATAGATAAGATGGAATACCTAAAGATGCACCCGCTTGGACAGCGGGGTAATCTGACGTCTATGGATTGCCACATCCATGAGCGATGTGAAAAATTCCATGACCAAGGTGAAGAGGTATGACAATAGTGGGTCCTCTTGCCAAAGTCCTCTAGAACTGCTGAAGAAGCCACACGGCTGGCCCCTGACTAGGAAAAAAATGAGGGAGTGGAAATGCAGACCCGAACCGTATCTACCCAGGTATAATCAAATCCCATAGCAAACATGATATGGCACACGAACTCCCTATTGACAAAGTTATTTGCCTTTCACAGATCAAGCTTGACACACACTTTATCTCCTCCAGGTTTGTTGAAGTCCCGGATCAGCTCATGGACAAGCATACTATTATCAGCAATAGACCGTCCCTTCACAAAAGCCGCTTGGTTACTAGACACCAGGTCCTGCATAATCTGCTTCATACGTCTGCACATCAAGTGAGTGATAATTTTATATAGAAAGTTGCAGTAGACGATAGGGCAAAAATTGCTAAGTGACGTCGCTCCTTCCTTCGATATAAGAGTCAGAAAAGTTTGGTTGAGCTCCTTAAGCAGCTTGTCATTGTCGAAGAAGTCTCTGACTATCTCCAGCTCCTCCTACATCAGAATATCCTAATGGAATTTATAGAACTAGCTCCCAAAACCATCCGGACCAATAGATTTATTCGGGTCTGCATGGTGCACAATAGCTTCAATCTCCTCCATTGTTACTGGTTCCAGTCGTACATTGTTACCCAGTGGGGTAACTAGCCTCTTGCATAAAATCTCCAAAAATTCAGATAGATAATAAGTTTGATTGTAGAGCTCAGTATAGTACCTGACTGCTTCCTCGTGTAATACAGTAGTGTTGACCACCTCTTTGCCATCTACTCTATATAGCTTTAAAATATGGTTACGATGTTGGCAGGCCCGGATGATATCATAGAAGAACTTAGAGCATTTTTCACCATCGCGCAACCAACTACATTTGGCTCGCTAACCAGCTCGATCTCTTCCAGTGTGCGTAGTGTCCCGACATCCCTACAATGGTCCTGCTCCGCCGCTACAAGGTCACTATTGAGAATGTCCTTCTGTAAAGCAATCTGCACCTCCCGACGCTGGTCTTCCTATTCTGTGAGAGGGGTGTATCGCGACCTACTCGCCCAGACTTTCAAACCAGCCTTTACCCGATTCAGCCTTTGAACCATACAAAATTGGGGATTTCCCTCAACAAGAGTGTGCATGAACGGACGTGCCTTTTGGAAGGCAACTGTCGATAGATGGATGCGAACTGGCGAATGATCACTCGTGCCAGCTGGGAGGCACATAGCAACCATATCAGGGAACATTGTAAACCACTCCCGGTTCCCCCGAGCTCAATCAAGTTGGCATGAAACTCGTTTGTAGGTAGCTTTATTAAGCCAAGACCAGATGTGACACATTATCTCCACCGCCTGCAAACCAGATCGCATGAGGCAACTTTGGAAGTCCTGTAAGACTCTATCTGGGACACGCCGATCTTCCACTTTTTCGTGACTGAAAAATAGGACATTAAAGTCTCCTATCAATAGCGGCGGCACACGGAGCTGATTCTCAGCTACAACACTAACTTGAAAAATCTTCTTCTATAAAGTCTTTCGTAGTCTCATGTCGTTGTTGCCATATACCACTCCTAAAATGAAAGCCATCCCCCCTTATTAGTGAAAGACACAACAATCAGTTGGTCTGACAAATAAATTACCTGTCCAATCCAGCTTTTGCTGTTCGAGCTCACCCATATATGCGCCATTCCTCCTATCTCCAAGTTATGCAACTGACACCACTAATATTGGGTCCTTCGTTGTAGCAGTCTAGGAGACTTAATTTTAGTCTCAAGTAGTGCTATAATAGAACATGCTTCCCGCCTCAACAACCTCTCTGATCTCCTTTTATCTCCCTATCGCACACGTACATCGGACATTCTAAGCTAAGATAGACATTTAATATCCAGAAGATGACCCCTTAACATCTCCAGAGCCGCCATTTAGGAGAATAGCATGCTCCATCTGACCTTCAGCCACTGCGCCCTCCGGAGACGCCTCAAGAGGCGGGCTAAACCCACTAAGATCACTACCACATTCACAATGGTCCCTCCATCTGGGGTTAGCTACACAAAGATCTGACGAGCACGTGGTTAGTATCCCCATCGCATCCTACCCTCCATCCTCTTTAGGTATCACCGCTCGACGCTTCCTGATTATGCTCTCTTTCGACTGATTGTCATAGTCTTCTATCACCTTCTTTCCGAAGCACCCCCATGACGGCCTAGAGACTTGTGTCGTCTGGACTTGAAAATAATAGTCTATCCAAGAGTAAATCCTCTCACAACATCAGTAGAGCCCTCTCCCAAGGTCTGGCCGTCTATCTCCATCTCCATTCCACTTTTGGTTTCCACCTCAATGCCATGATAGCCTCCAGCATCAGCCATATCTCTATGAGTCTGCATCAACCGATCCGTCCATTGAGAGAAAGGATTAATCTGAGCAGAAATGGCTCATTCCGCACTCGGTTGAATCCCCTCCATCATTGAGGTGACCGTCTCCGGAGGACAGGGTACCACACTACCATCGCGTAGTCCTCTATCTCCATGAGTATCAGTCTCCCCCTATCCTTCCATATCACCAAAGGGTCCCCCGACCTCCCCTACCGGACGGCCTTTCGAAGGATGACCGAAACATTTATAATGGCAGCAAACTGGTGGCACAAACTCATACTGCATAGTCTGGCAAAAGACTCCGCTAGAAGGCACCTCATACTAAATGAAAGGTAGTAGATCAGCACTCACATCTACTTCAACAAAGATCCGTACATATTACATACGGGTTTTGTACGCCATAGCTTCATCGGCATTGATTGGCTTGCCAATGACACTAGCGACCTTTATCATCATAGAGATGCTCCAATGATTAGCTGGTAAACCTGGTAATCTAATCCAGATCAGAATCATAAGGAGTACTTCACGCTCATAAGTCGACTCAGGTATCCATACTTTCATGATAATAAGTCTGCCATTAAAGGTCCATGGTCCTCCCTGAAGAACCCGCTCTATATCCTCCTGCAAGCAGAAATGCACGAGGTAGAAGCCATTTTTTTATGAGAAAAACTCCATACCGCCTTTCGGCCTCTAAACTCGCGTCGCGTGCGCACGGATCTGTCCGTAGAATGGTCTCAAGACAAGCACATACAGAATGACTGAGTTACACCAGTAGTCCGCGGTCTCAGCAAGATCTTCCTCCGTCGAGGACGTCCGAAGTGTTGTGCCCACCATCTTCGGCTGAACATAAGACATCTGCGTTGGCAAGCTAGCCACCCCTCCACTCAACATATCTGCGTAGGATTTTGGGACCCCGACCTTTCGTTGTTCTCCAGCAACCTGCTTGCCCTTATCCACAACCGTTTATTGTTGTTGAGGTACTAGTGGTATGGACACGTTATTCAACATTTGGCGAGAACTCCCATCCTGTCTCCTAGTGACCCCTGAGCCTGCACCGCTAACGTGTCTCTGTAACACGTCTCGGTGGTCACCACCCCTATGGTGGTTGCCTTCTAAAGCCCTACCTAGCCGACGAGCTTCGCCATCTCCTTTAAAGTTACGCCTATTAATCACCATTATCCATCCTGCCTCCTTCTCCGTGTCCGTATTATTCGTATCCCGTCGATCGCCATCACCTACGGTGTCTTCGACCCCGGCTGGAGCTTGACCCATGCCACACCGCCCCTAGCCGGCCCGCTTTCGGCCGCGCCACCCTTGGCCAACCCACTGTCGGTCGTACTGCCTCTGGCCGACCCATTCTTGCCCTTGCCGCCCGAGGTAGCTCCGCTCCTGCCCGACCTGCCACCGTTTATGCCGCCCCCGACTGGCCCGCTCCTAGTCGCGTCGCTGCTAGCCGAGCCGATCCTAATCGACCCACTCCCAGTCGTGCTGCCACCGCCTGCGCCGCCCCTGGCGACCCACTGCCGGCCGACCCACCGTCGGGCACGCTGGGGTCTAAGGTGAGGGAACCCCTAGGGTTTGCTTCTCCTGATCACCAGATCGCACGCGTGCTTATTTTTTTATATATAGGTATGTTTCCAAATATGAATATATATATATGTGTGTGTGAAAAAAATCCTAACGTTAGAAGAGGGAGGCGACGGAGCTTTGCGATTAGGGATAAGAAGGAGTGGTCGGGTCTTTCGTAGGGTGTCGATGATTTCGTTGAGGAGGAGGGTTGTCTCCAGTTCGATGTTAGATTGGAGATCCATGGAGAGGGGAAATTGGAAGAGAAGGGAGGAGAGGGGACTTGCGCTCCTTAGTTGGATCGCGGTGCTACATGCACTTCCGTGAAAGGAATCCTCGGGCAGGCCCTGCTCCTCTCTTGGCATTGGAGTAGGCACCATGGGTTGTAAGAGGGGCAACAACGAGGATACCAAGGCTGGGTGTTGGGTTTGTTCCCATGGGTGTTATTTCATCATTTATTAATCACGGATTAATAATTAGTAGAAAGAAAATACAGCTATTTAAGCCTCAAATAGAATTTCTGGGTATTATTATTAGAGAAGGAAAAATTAGGCTTCAAGCACACATAGCCGAAAAAGCTCTAGAATTCCCAGATAAGTCTGAAAACCTCAAACAAATACACCAGTTTCTAGGTTAGTAAATTATGCAAGATCTTTCATCAAAAACCTTGAAAAACTAACTATACCGTTATATGCCAAAATATCACAAACATGACAGAGGCATTTTAATTAAGAAGATATAAAAGTAGTACAAGAAATAAAAGATCTTATTAAAAACTACCAGAATTATAATTGCCCCTAGATACAGATTATTTAATATAGAAACATAAGAGAGTAATATGGGATGGGGAGTAGTTCTCCTGGCCAAACCAAATAAATATTCAGATAAACACAAAAAAGATTTGTAGATACACAAGTGGGAGATATAAAAAAAATATATTAACATAGATGTAGAACTATTAGCTATTTTATATGCCTTAGATAGTTTTTAGTTATTCATTATTTCTAAACAATAAATTACTCTAGGGACTGATTGTGAAGCCATAGTAGCTTTTCATCATAAGATGAATTTAGAAACAAAGAGATCTACGAGAAGACGTTGGCTAGATTTCATAGATCGTTGTCTTTGCACTAGTTTAAAATTTTTGTTGGAACATAATAAAGGTGCTAATAACATAGCATCAGATATACTTAATCGTCTTACTTGTCAGAGTACGATGGGAAGCATAGTGGGAATAGACCACCAATAAAAATTTAATGACTGTAAGAAAAAATGAAAAATATTCAGAAGAACAAATTAATGAAGCCTATAAATTAGTCCATCTTATGAAAAAATTTCAAAAATGTCATAAAAGAGCTAGATAGGTCAACTTATAGATCTATAGTATTCAGACAATATTGGTGATACTGACTCATCTTAAAAAACATAAAAAAGCTTGAAAAAAATAAAAATAAAAGTAAGAATCATGAAGAGACACAAGAAGATACATTCGACTTAGAAATAACCAGCACCTCGATTGATGAAATGAGCTTATCCTTAAAAGAATGGAATACTATGAATTGGAAAGAATTTTCACTATACAATATATCAGAAGAACCTCTGATCGAAGAATATAACTCTATAGAATTTATGATAAATAGTATATAGATGATTATGACCTTACAAGATTGTTTTATTTTTATATATGGACATGCCTCCCGACCAAAGAACACCTCAACGCTATGGTAGTAGTAGTCGGAACTCTTTTAATCAGGATTGGGTAGCACATACCTATTATACCTAAGGAAAGACTCAGATTTGGTAATGAACTAATAGTAATATTTCTTTGAAAACTTAATCACATATATCTCTTACGAAAGAAGAGAAGTGTTTAGTTGATAATCTATGAATTTCCTTTAATAAAAAAGACCATTTTTTTTAGCTAGCATGAATGCACTATCAAAACTATTTAGCCAAACTAAAACTAATTTTAAGTTCTATGTGGTATTTAGAGGAAAAGTTCCAAGAGTTTACCATACCTTATATAAGTACTAGATAATATTAAAATTTTTGCTAGACCACTTTATAAATGATTTTATTATCTATCTAAAGCTTTAGAAGTATACAAGATAGACCTTTTAAATTTTCTACTGTTTTGGTACTAATGAAAATGTTATGTTTTGTGATCATTATGAAGTACTCAAAATACGATAAAAAGAGTAAGTGAGAATATACAAGTTCTTGTCCGAGAAAAGCATCATTTGTTCAAAAAATAGCTGATTTAGAAAGAAAATATTTCCAAAATAAATTCTCTCCAAAATAGACCTATTCCTTGATCTTAATCAAAGGGACGAGAGGTATTTGCATTCTTCTCTGAATGCAGCCAGAGATTCTGATTGATCTATAACCCAACAAGTAGTCCAGTTTAAACGGCAACCGGTAAAGACGTATCAAGCCCATTAATTGTTGTGGCTTTGACAAAAAAAATCAAATTAGAGAGTCTGTTGGATCTACAAACTCAACATCTACTCCGACTCAAACGATGGTCGGTAAAGACATTTCAACTCTGTTTATGGCTGCGGCTTTGCCCAAAAGCTGAGGCAAGCAAATCGTAGTTGAGTACTTATTTCCAAAACAGCAAGAAGATGCAATATGACCCAAGTTCAGCAAATATTAGACAAAGTAAAAAAAGATGCAAAGACAAGAAGAAAAGACTAGACCAACTAAGATAAAGATCGCTAAAAATAAAAAATATAAAGCAAATGACATGATGGAAGAAATATCCAAGCCATTGAATCAGAAGTAAAATAATTTTTATCTAAAGAAGAAAAAGAAAAATATCAAGACAAGATTCTCCAAGAAGCTCCACTATTGACATGATTTTTGATGTGAATATGTCACCTATGTCTCTAGATAGCATTGCAACGCATAATTTAGATACTATTTTGCTAATGATGATCTCCATGATTCTTTCTTATCTAGAACATGTGTCTATAAAGATCCAGACCCTTACCTTCAACAAATATGAAACATCTGTCCTCCACTATCATCTTGACTCAGAGCATGTGTCCATAAAGACATACCCCTACCTTTAACAAAGCCAGAAGTCACTTAGAACAAAGTTACATTTTTGACTTTGTTTCTCTTTTCACTAAGGACAATACGCTGTATTTTTTACTCTTCAGAAATTTCTATAAATAGAAATCCCCATACATTGAGAGACGCAACAAAAATAATCCTTCTCTACTTCCTTCTACCACCAATCTTTGAGAAGCAACCTCCTGTAAAAAAAATCAGTCAAGTCAGTTCTCTAGTAGATCCTCTGTAAGATCTTCTATCTTTTTTTCCTTTAAAAAGGGATCCCCGAAAGGGAAATCCTCTAGCAATGTACTCGTAGTTTTTCCCCATATGTAAACTATTTGGATTGTAAATATATGATGATTATAAATAATGAATCAAATTTCTGTTGCAAAAAACATTTTACACATTTTCAGTTTAAGCATGTTATAATAGCATAGTCTGGTTTTCTACGTAACCTTACGAGTGACTCTAAATGATATATATGACCGTGGAGAAGGTCTAAGTAATCCATAAGAGAAAAGTCAGACTAGTCTGAAAAGTTGAGACAAGGCTAAAATTAACATGTCTTATATGGTTGTATAAGACTACCCATTCCATTCTCGCCTAGGTGGCAAGCAGTTGTAAAAAAAATAAAAGAAAATTTGAGTTGCACCCTACTTTTATTACCATAATTAATGTGCACCCCGTCCAATTACCGTAATGTACGGAGTCCCCCCACTTTTGACGGAAATTGTCTATCACTGACGGTCAACTCGTTCGACTGTTATTTTAGGAAAAATACCCTCCTTGTCGTCACCGTCTTCCCCGCATGTGCTCCCGTATTGCGCGCCTACCTCTACCACGCACCTACCCCCATCACGCACCTTCTGCTCCTTCCGTTCCTTTATGGATAACCGGCCCCCCCTCTCCTCCTCCTACCCCCTATTTCTTCGACACCTCCTGCCTCTTTCTTCGGCACCGACAACTAGAGGAGGGAGGGGTGCACAGTAGCAAGAAGTGGGCGCAGCAACAGCAAGCAGTAGCAGCGTCAGCAGTCGCAGCAACCGCTATGACAACAGTTAGCAGCAACAGCGGTAGCAACTCGTAATAGCAGTAGCGACGGCGGCTCGCAGCAGCAGCAGCTTGAAGCAGCGCACGACGGCTACGGTAGCGGCAAGCGGCATGCTACGGCGGTGACAACAAGAAGTAGCACATGACCGTACGAGGGTGTGTGCAGCGGTGAGGGGCACATGTGATGGGAAGGTAGGCAATAATGCATGGTAGGAAGGGGGACACACAAGGAAGAAGAAGAAGATAAAGAAGAAGAAGAAGAAGAAGAAGAAGAAGAAGAAGAAGAAGAAGAAAAAGATAGAGGTTATTGTGCTAATAAAATATCAGTTAAAGGAGTTGACCGTGGGTCATAGGCAACTCAAATTTAGAACATTATGTTAATTGGGTGGGGTACACTTTAAATTATAGTAATGAAAGTGAGATGCAACTCAAATTTTCTAAAAAAGTAAGATATGTAGAAATAAAAGTCCTTCAGACTAAATCATTTATTATGCGTTCCGATAGAAATTCTGGGTCTCGAAATATAATTTGTTTAAATTTTTTGCTTTCAGAGCAATATCAATTTTTTGATGCTTTCTATACAAATTCTTAAAAAATTACAAATTCGGAGAGAGTAAGCGCTTGTGCTCAGTTGTTTCTTCTTCCACGATGGGATCGTCGTCATCGATCCGAAAGAAAAAGGATCATATACTCTTCTTCTTCTTCTTCTTCTTCTTCTTCTTCTTCTGATCCCTCCGGGTCTTCGGCTCCGTCTCCACAGTTCTTGATACGTACCCAAGGATACCAGTTGCTCTTATTAGCTCAGTATTAGTGAGTGTATCAGAGGATACTCTTTATGGCAGTTATGAGTTAGTTGTACTTACAGACTCAGCAGCCAACTCAGCAGCACATTGATCAATCACAGTCTTCCAGTGACAATAATTGCCACATCATCATAAGAAGTATCAGAGTCAGCTGCAGCTATAAATAAAGAATGAGAAGAAAGAAGAGTATCAGAGAAATATATTACTATTCTTTACATTTAGTTGCTTCATTTCTTTTTACTACTGTACTCGTTTGTTTCCCATCTCCTCTATAATTCAAATGTTCTTCCTCAATTCTCCTTTCTAATTCCCAATTTCTCCTTCAAATTGACCTAGCAGTATCAAATTACTTCACCTGTACTCTAATTTTAGGTCAAGGTTATTTTGGAACCCATCAATTAGTATCAGAGCCATCGATTTCTTAGAACCATGGCGGTCGGTAGGGAGATCCGTTGGAATTACCATCGCAACCACTGACGCTACCGATGTGGCACTACTAGCCATGGTTGTACTCTCCACCGCCGACAAATCAACAACAGTATGCAAATTTGCCGTCGCCTCTGCTACCACAGTCGTCACTCTCGACCTGGATCTTACAATTAGGGTTTCCGGAGGATCCTCGTGAGCGGATCCTAGAGGAGAGTCTTCGATCTGTTGAAGGTATGTTACTAAACTTAGATAAACAATTTGAGATGTTAGATTGTTGGATGGAGTATCGAAATGAGGTCTATCCCTCCTATTTTTGGTCGAGCCACCTCCTTCACCACCATCGACACAGCAGCAGCAGTACGAAGCTCTACCGTCCCTTCCTCAACCACCGCAACAATAATATGGGAGTCTGTAGCAGCATAAAAAAGACTGAACCAAAGGTGATTGATAAAATGCCCATGAGGAAGCTTGGTAGCATGAGTTTGTGTCGTTGGTGCAAAATTGAGTGTGACTCTATGGAGGAATTGGTCATCCATTCACTGACAAGCGAGCACCAAAGTATGACCATGGCTTGGGTTCTGAGCATTAAGCAAAACATTCAATCAAGGCAGCATTAGGAAGTGCCACTGGAAGAGGTCATTAACGAAGTTCCAAGTGGTATCGAGGAAGGGGTGGTTGCTCATGTCCCCATTCCAGTTACTGTTGTCCAGGAAGAGGCACCACTGAAAGTCCTATGCTTCAATTGTGAAGGTTATGGAAGATAAGCCAGATCCTTTATCTGTCCCTATGCTTGCTGCCAAGCCATCACCTTCCTATCATGAACAATAATCTGTCCCAGCTGCTCCAGGACTGGTTCCTCCACATGAGGTTCCTGCTGTTAGTTCTATTGTCTATGAAAGCAGTATTCAAAAGACAGAAATTGGCGGTTACTTAATATACGTGAAAGGTTTGCCGTTAAATGCTACTGCTGGTCAACGGGAAGAGGGAAGGGATATGCATTCATTGAGGAAAGAAGGAGGTACATCTATTGGACTTCAAAGTCTCAAAATTGGTAATGAATATGTTCCTATTTTGTTCCAATTAGGGGATTATTCTGAAGATGTGTGCTACAAGCAATTCGATCCTGGCTCTAAGGTTGAGTATTGTCACTTCTAGTTTTCAAAATTTAGGGTAATTTTGTCATTTTTCATATTTTAATATTTTTTGAATATTTATTTATTAATATTGTATTTTGGAGTTTTGTTTGATCAGGTTTGAGTTTTGTCTTCTTTCGACTTGTGTTAGTGACCCGGGTCAGTTTTGGACCCAATTGGACCCGACCAACTTGTCATGACCAAACCCAGATATTTATTTTGGCTAATCCTATTTGATTTTAGTGGGATTAGAGCTTAGAATTAGATTTAGAACTTGAGATTTAGAAATTCAAAGTTACCATTTTGATCCCAACTCAAAACCCTTCTTTTTTTGACTTGGAGGGCATTTTTGTAATGTGCCAAATGCCCCCATCCGTTCTATATGTGGTCGACTAGATTTGGAACCCCCTATTGCTCTCATTTGTAAGAAAACACTCTCTCTCCTTCTTTTCTCTCTATATACAAAAACCCTCTTTTTTCTCTTGATTTCAAGCTTCAAGTACGTCAAATCTCTTCCAAATCTCTTCCATTTCTCTAGGTCTCTCTCTAATCTTGATGCTAACCCTTGTTTATCTTTCATTTGTGGTTTTGATCTAGGTAGATCTAGTTTGGTGGTGGTGTGAGCATAAATCCTGTGCTTTGACCTAAAAGGAAGTAAATTTAGGGCTTTTCCTTGGGTTTCCAACTCCCAAGAGGTAAACCATCAGTTTAACCTTTGTAATTACTTCTAATTAATGTTATTTGCATATTAGAGGATGTCCTAGGTGTAGGATAACTCATTAGAAGATGTTTGGAACCCATTGGACTCAATTTGGGACTTTCGGCCTAGGTTTAGTACAAATTTTGGGGAAAATCCTAAATTGACATGTTTGGCTGTTTCCCTAGCCTAATTAGGTTAGCTTGGGTGAGATGAGGCTAGGTATGTGTCCATATTTGGATACGTGGGGTCGATTAACGAGAAATCATGAAAGTGGACTTTTACGGGGTTTTCGGGTTCCAACACACGGGTAACTTTTTGCACCGATACTAGAATCGACAAGATAGCACTTAGAATAGGTTCTAATCATTATGTAGGACTCATGGATAGAATTTGGGTCGAATCTGGATAGGTTTGGTGCCCGTATCGCACGGTATCGCGAATCGGACACCCCGGAGTCGACAGAATGGCCATTTGGCCATTCGGGCCTCGTTTCTCGTTTTTGCTCACGTGCGCGATTTGGATTGCTTGTGTGGAGTACGTGTCTAAGCTCTAGTAGGTAGAATTGCGAGGATTTGGGTATTCGGATAGGTTTTGGGATGTTTTGAATATATATATATATATATGTATTAGTGTTAGTGGATATATGTATGTATGCATGTATGTATGTATGTATGTATGTATGTATGTATGTATGTATGTATGTATGTATGTATGTATGTATGTATATATGTATGTATGTATGTATGTATGTATGTATGTATGTATGTATGTATGTGTGTGTGTGTGTGTGTGTGTGTGTGTGTGTGTGTGTGTGTGTGTGTGTGTGTGTGTGTGTTAGTGTTGTGAGGGAGGGTGTGTTATGTGTGAGTGTATGTGTGTGTGTGTGTCTATATATATATATATATATGAGTGTGTGTATATATATTAGTGTTAGAGAGTGTGAAGAGAGAAGGAGAAGGATGTGTGTATCTATGTATGTATGTATGTATGTTAGTATATGTCTGTGTGTGTGGTGAGAAGAGGGGAAGGGGGCTGCTGCCTATGGCAGCAGAAGCTAGGAGCTGCAACAGCAGCAGGCAGCTGCAGTAGTAGCAGCAGATTTGAACAACAGTAGCAGCTGCTTTTAGCAGCAACTGTGCAGCCCCTTTGTCCCCATTTGCCATGTGTGTGTGAAGGTTTTAGGTATATGTTAGTTTGCTAGAGTAGTAGTTAGTATTTGTTAGAGAAGTTAGATAGTTAGATAATGTTTTTGATAAGTTAGTATATATATACAAGTTAAGGTATATTAGATATTAGATGTATTAGATAGATAGGTAGCTAGATATCTTAGATATTAGATATCTAAGATATCAAGATCTTAGTATCATAGTATACTAGAGTAGATATCTTAGGATATGTAAGTATCCTAGGATATGTTAGATATCTAGATATTAGATATGTTAGTTAGTTAGTTATCTAGGTATCTAAGATATTAGATATCTTAGGATTTAAGATAATGGTATTAAGATATCAAGTTGTATCTTTAGGGTATCAAGATACTAGGTTAGAGGGCAAGGTAATGAGGATTACCTTACCATGGGATAAAGTATTGAGATACCATAGTAGGGTAAGGTATTAGTTTACCTTGTCATAGGATAGATAACTAGTATGAGTTAGCTATTAGTCTAGGATGGTTGTTGGATGCCTAGGTAAGGGTTTACCTAGCTAAGGTGAGGGTTTACCTTAGGCTAAGGTAATTGTGCTAAACCACGATATTGGTATCAGGATACCAATAGGGCCAAGATATGTGGTATCTTGGTAGATAAATGTTAGGAATAGAATACTTAGACTAGTTTGACCTCGGTTGACCAAGTTTGACTATTTTGACCAAAAGTCAACTAAAAGTCGACACTTGGCCTAAAAATGACTCGAACTTGACCAGGGTTGACCAGTTGACTGTAAGTCAACCATTAGCCTAGTTTGAGTTAGATTGGACTAGGAGTTGACCAGAGTGGACCAATTGACCAAAAGTCAACTATAAGTCAACCTTTGACCTATTTTTACCTAGTTTGACTTTGTGTGACCTAGTTTGACTTTGTGTGACCTAGTTTGACTTAGTTTGACTGAGCCTGACCTATATTTGTATATCATACACTAGAAATCTTGCCTAACACTATTAAACCCTAATTTAACTCATGATATCTCATTTTAGGGTCTGCGACATCATTCTGAGCATCGATTCCATTTGATAGCTCAGGACCACAGGCGAGTACATTCACTGATAGTTTTTATTATCTTGATATCTGCTATATTCGATTCAGTTGTAGTATTTTATTTGACTTTCGACACGATGGTTTATGGACTAGTATACGTCAGATCCTGTCATGAGATGTTATTCCTGGACTTTTTTGGTATATTGGTACATTATCGATCTTATTTCATGTACTTGTATAGACACCAATTTGGGAGTAGGCTGGCCCCCTGCTTTTAAAATCCAGTGTCATGACGTATCATGGTTTGATCCATTATACTACTCGGTGATGGAGAGTTATTAGAGGATATGTGATCATTACCCCCACTTGTTACTACTTGTGCATAGCTCCACCCTCACCACAAGTAGGGTGTAGCCTGACGTGATACTACTTGTGTATAGCTTTCCATTTGGCTAGCCTGATCCTCTATACTACTTGTGCATAGTCGATCAAATAGAACAACCTGATCTTGACCCAAGTCGATCACATAAAGCTCTAATATTCAAGGCACTGTTTATATTTATATCTAGGTATCTAAGATATTAGATATCTTAGGATTTAAGATATTGGTATTAAGATACCAAGTTGTATCTTGAGGGTATCAAGATACTAGGTTAGAGGGCAAGGTAATAAGGATTACCTTGTCATGGGGTAAGGTATTGGGATACCATGGTAGGGTAAGGTATTAGTTTACCTTGTCATAGGATAGATAACAAGTATGAGTTAGCTATTAGTCCAGGATGGTTGTTGGATGCCTAGGTAAGGGGTTTACCTAGCTAAGATAATGGTTTACCTTAGGCTAAAAAAATTATGCTAAACCAAGATATTGGTATCGGGATACCAATAGGGCAAAGATATATGGTATCTTGGTAGGTAAATGTTAGAAATATGATACTTAGACTAGTTTGGCCTCGGTTGACCAAGTTTGATTGTTTTGACCCAAAGTCAACGAAAAGTCAATACTTGGCCTAGAAATGACTTGAACTTGATCAGAGTTGACCAGTTGGCCAAAGTCAACTACAAGTAAACCATTAGCCTAGTTTGACTTAGTTTGGATTAGGAGTTGACCAGAGTGGACCAGTTGACCAAAAGTCAACTATAAGTCAACCTTTGACCTAGTTTGACTTTGTGTGACCTAGTTTGACTTTGTGTGATCTAATTTGACTTAGTGTGACCTAGTTTGACTGAGATTGACCTAGATTTGCATATCATACACTAGAAATCATATCTAACACTATTAAACCCTAATTTAACTCATGACATCTCATCTTAGGGTCTGCGACATCACTCTGAGCATCGATTCCATTTGACAGCTCAGGATCGCAGGCGAGTACATTTACTGATAGTTTTCATTGTCTTGATATCTGCTATATCCGATTCAGTTGTAGTATTTTACTTGATTCCCAACACGATAATTCACGAACTAGTATACGTCGGATCCTATCATGAGATATTTTTCTTGGACTTTCTTGGTATATTGATACATTGTCGATCTTCTTTCCTGTACTTGTATAGACATCGATTTGGGAGTGGGCCGGCCCCCTGTTTTTTAAATCCCGTGTCATGACGTGTCTTGGTTGGATCCGTTATACTACTCGGGGATGGGGAGTTATTAGAGGTTATGTGGTCATTACCCCCACTTGTTACTACTTGTACATAGCTCCACCCTCACCACATGTAGGATTTAGCCTGACCTGATACTACATGTGCATAGCTTTCTATTTGGCTGGCCTGATCCTCTATACTACTTGTGCATAGCCGGTCAAATGGAACAGCCGGATCTTGACCCAAGCCGATCACATAACGCTCTAATACTCAAGGCATTGTTTATATTTACATTGTACATCAGATATTCCTGTACTGTTCTATTTTCCTATATGTTACACCTTGACATGATATCCTATTCTATATATCCTGTTTATATTCCAGTCTTGATATTTTATCTTGTATTACATTATAATTGTCTCTTATAGCATTTGTCAATTCAAAGGAACTACTGTTGGTATTTTTACTTGCTCATTATCCAGACAGGATAACCCCGTTGATGTTTACAGAGAATTTAGCGGCCGACTGCTCGAGCTATTATGGGTATGGCATAGATGGGAAGTACGACCTGGACATTCCTGTGAGGCTGGTGCCCATTGAGGATGCACCGTCTGCTCTGACCTAGACTAGTTAGGTTTGATAGGACTGCGTTCCAGCTTATTATTTTGGGTTGTAGTATATATATTTTTTGGATTGTATAATGTTTTAAACTCTGAACTTCTGGTTGTGACTCTGTGACTCGAATCTGTTTTCAACTTTTCTATTTCCATTATATCTTTATTACATCGTACTTATCTTCCCTAGAAGTCATGTGATTGAGTTATATATATTCCTCCGTACGGAGATAACAAGTTTATATATATTATTGATGTTAGATTTTATAGACAACCTATACAGTGTTTTACCACCGATACTGTGGCGTAGGCTGGACGTACCTAAGTGTTCGTAACCCTAAATAGGTTGCGGGTTGTGACACATTTTAATGGTGGCCCATGCAAGTCCCGTGTCGCAACTAGTGTGACATCGTAATAGTACTCGACTTAGAGTACTAATTACGAGCCTGCAATTAGGATATAGGATCTAGGTTATGATAGGAGTTACTCAATCACATTTTAGGAAATTTTTTGATCTTTTGATTATCATGACAACTCTTCTTGCATTTCAATTTAATTATTCTTCTTTGATAATATTTTATCTTGTGCCATATTGATCTTTTTCTCGAATCTGTCTCCAGGATGACAGTAACTCGAGCTTAAGCTGTTGGATCTGGTGCAGAGCAAAGAGGTCCGATGTGGTAGTCCAGGAGGCTGCCCCAACTGTTTCTACCATTCAGGTGGCAAAGGCAGCAACACCTGGAGGTCCTCCACAGCAGGTTCAGGGGCCTACTATCGTCGTTCCAGAGACTCTTCTGTCTCACCTGTACTGCCGATAGACACTACACAGATGTTCACGCTTCTCCAGCAGATGATGGAGGTGCAGCGAGCATATGTTAAGGCATCATAGCATTAGACAGAGGCTTTAAGACAGAGCATGGAGAACGCTCATTAGTTGGTATTGGCAGCAGTCGAGGCCTGGTACAGTGCTTGACTTCAAGAAGATGGTCCCTCAAAAGTTCAAAGGAACCGAGGAAATCCTTTATGTCAACGATTGGCTAGAGGACGTGGAAAGGATCCAGGAGTTGACAGAGCTTCCGAAAAGGCTGTGGGTATCAGCAGCGATGAGCCAGTTCTCTGACATTGCGTTGACCTAGTACCGTACAGACCCTCGTGCTTCTGTTAGAGAATCTTAGAAGAACTTTCACAAGCTATTCAAGGAGAAGTTATATCCTGATGTAGCTCTCAGCGCATTGGCGGGTCAGTTTGTAGGGCTGGTCCAGGGGAACTCGTTGGTGGATGAGTATGCGACGGAGTTCTTTCGCCTGAGCCGATTTGCCCCAAGGATGGTTCAGGATGAGGAAGAGAAGGCCCGCAAGTTCAGAAGGGGCCTGATCTACGTTGTTCGCTCTCGCACATCTAGGCATCACAATACAACTTTTGAGCAGATTCTGATGGATGCTCATATAGCAGAGGAGGACTACGGTCTTAGGCCCAAGAGGGGTAGGGATATTTTGGGAGCTAGTTCTAGTACGTGGCCGTCCAAGCGTCCTCACACTTAGCAGAGGTCGTATCAGCAGCCTCAGTTTCATCAGCATCAGGCACCAACACGTTCCTATCACCAGCAGGGTTAGAGACAGGCCCTTCAGTGTGCCTTCCGTAGGAAGCCAGGGCACACTCGAGAGGTTTATTGAAAGAGGTTGGGTGTTTGCCTGTTCTATGAACGTTCGACCATCAGCTGAAGAATTGTTATGTTCGTACAGCCAAGAAAGGTCAGGACAGAGCTCCACCTGCAGCTCAGCAGTGGGGTCTACCACTTCAGACGCAGCAGCAACATTTTGTCCAACATCAGAGGGGAGCACCCCAGGGCAGAGTGTTCGTGCTGGCAGCTGAGGAGACTGAGCCCGTTGAAGATGTAATGGTAGGTACTATTCTATTTAATTCTTTTTCTATATTAGCTTTATCTGACTCTGGTGCTATGCACAGTTTTGTGTCTGTATCTTTTGCTCTTAGGCATAATATTATTGCTGAATCCTTGGGTAGGACTTGCAAGATTATGACTGGAGGAGGCATTATCCTGGTCAATAATATTTACAAGGACGGAGAGTATCACTAGGAGGACCCTTGAGAATCTTGTTTAAACGTCAACTTGAAATCCTTTCTTTTGCTTTCGTTCTCCCTTGCTCCTCGTTATCGAATTTGATTTTGATGGATCATCGCTGATTTGACTTTTTATATCAAGATAAATGTTATGGCCTGAGTAATGGTATCTTCTGATAACATATGTGACAGAAATAATAGGGAAGGTAAAATGTCTACTTGGTTATGGAGCCTAGAGTTTATCGCAGTTATATTAGCCGGCGTGGCGAGGACCTGACTTCGGATGTACATATCTTCGTTATGAGATTTATGATTTCTCGCAGCTATACTAGTCGACGTAGCAAGGATTCTAGACGACATGATTATAGAGGTGCATACCCCAGTTATGGACCCTATCGTTTATCGCAGCATTGCTTACTTGCATGGCGAGGATTCTAAGTATCATGATTTTGTACAGACGCGTATGATTATCAGATTGTATCTTGAGAAGGGTCCTAACATGTCTTCACTACTATTTCACTTCTGTTAATATAGATGATGTTCTTTCGGGACTTTGATTTCTGGAGCGTCAGAGATGTCAATCTCTGGAAACTTCTTTCATGATTGTAGTAGACAAGATTATCTTTATTTTTGATATATCATGTTTCACTCAAACTTGTTCCCTTGTACTACTTTTGTACCATAATTTTTGGATCAATTTAGACCATTTGACCTTTCCCACTTTATTTATGATTATTATATGCACATTGCCATGACTTTTAAGTTAGGAGCACAAGACTAGTTATTTTCTGAAAACCAACTTCACATACATGATCTAGACATGACACCCTACGCCCATGACCTTCGTGTCCCACTCAGACACACCATCTTGTGCTTAATTTTTATCGCACGACCTTTCTAACGCAAGACCAACTCTTGATTCACCTCACTAAGTCACTTTTTTTTCTGACTTGAATTGGGGATCCCCTTCATCGTCCTGGCCAGTGTCTATACCAGAGGCAAGAGATGGAGTTAGGCCACTAATGGAATAGCGTCATGCCCCGTACTAGCAGAAGGATATACCCAGCCGGGCATGATTTCTACATTGACGGCCGAGGAGGCCGATGCTACAGGTGATGGGTTAGCAGTCTGCCCTTTGTTCTTCTTTCGTCCTTTTTCCTATGATTGTTGTATGTTCCAATATTACCTCTTGGATTGTGTTTTGTTGTGCTAGATAGTGTAGTAACCCTATTGAGACTATAAAATCATGACCAGTAGGACCATGATCTTGTGTGTTGCTAGATAGAAGTTTTGACCTTGACTGTTGGGGGTTTGACCTAGAGAAGAGTACAACCAACTTAAATTTTGAGGACGAAATTATTTTAAGGGGGGTAGATTTGTCACTTTCTATTTTCAAATTTTAGGGTAATTTTGTCATTTTTTATATTTTAATATTTTTTGAATATTTATTTATTAATATTGTATTTTGGGGTTTTGTTTGATCAGGTTTGAGTTTTGTCTCATTTCAACTTGTATTAGTGACCCGGGTCAGTTTTGGACCCAACTGGACCCGACCAACTTGTCAAGACCAAACCCAGATATTTATTTTGACTAATCCTATTTGATTTTAGTGGGATTATAGTTTAGAATTAGATTTAGAACTTGGGATTTAGAAATTCCAAGTTACTATTTTGACCCCAACTAAAAATACTTCTTTTCTTTGACTTGGAGGGCATTTTTGTAATGTGCCAAATGCCCCTATCCCTTCTATATGTGGCCGGCCAGATATGGAAACCCCCCCCATTGCTCTCATTTACAAGAAAACAGTCTCTCTCCTTCTTTTTTCTCTATATACAAAAACCCTCTTTTTTCTCTTGATTTCAAGCTTCAAGTAAGTCAAATCTCTTCCAAATCTCTTCAATTTCTCTAGATCTCTCTCTAAAATTGGTGCTAACCTTTTTTATCTCTCATTTGTGGTTTTGATCTAGGTAGATCTAGCTTGGTGGTGGTGTGAGCATAGATCTTGTGCTTTGACCTAAAAGGAAGTGAATTGGGGCTTTTCCTTGGGATTCCAACTCCCAAGAGGTAAACCTTTACTCTAACTTTTGTAATTACTTTTAATTATTGTCATTTGCATATTAGAGGATGTCCTAGATGTAGGGTAACCCATTAGAAGAGGTTTCGAACCCATTGGACTCAATTTAGGACTTTCGGCCTAGGTTTAGTGTCATTTTGGGAGAAACCCTAAATTGACATGTTTGGGTGTTGTCCCTAGTCTAATTAGACCTCATTAGGTTATTTTGGATGAGATAAGACTAGGTACGTGACCATATTTGGATACGTGGGGTCGTTTCGAGAGAAATCATGAAAATGGGCTTTTTCGGGATTTTCGGGTTCCAACACACGGGTGACTTTTTACACCGACCCTAGAATCGGCAAGGTAGCACTTATAATAGGTTCTAATCATTATTTAGGACTCGCGGGTAGAATTTGGGTCGAATCTGGATAGGTTGGTGCCCGTGTGTCGTGCGGTATCGTGAATCGGACACCCCGGAGTCGCCAGAATGGCCATTTGGCCATTCGGACCTCGTTCTCGTTTTCGCTCAGTGTGCGCATTGGATTGCTTGTCTGGGGTACGTTTATAAGCCTTGGTTGGTAGAATTATGAGGATTTGGGTATTCGGATAGGTTTCAGGATA
>JANAVB010022768.1:0-121252 GCA_029216955.1 Iris pallida | reverse complement strand
CTCAGGAATTTTGTTTCCTATTCAGGACTAGTTATAATTTGTAAATTTTGTTTTCTTTTCGAAGTTCAGTTTTCTATTTGTGGCTTGTTGGAATTTGATTTTTTTATTATTCAATACTTGTTTCTATTCACCATTCAAGACATCGTTTGAAAACTTCGGATTCGATCTGTTCCCTATGTGAGAGTTTGTTTCCTACGTGGCTTGTTTATATTTGAAAATTGTTCTGTTCACAACTTTGCTTCAATCTTGTTCCTTATTTGAGTATCTCTTGTTTCATGGATAATTGTTTTTATTCCCCCATTGATTCTTTTCCTACTAGTAACTTGATTCCATTCGAGATTTTAAGATCCTGTTTCCTATTTCCAGACTTTATTTTGTTCGTGATTTTGTCTCCCATTCAAGATTTACCAGACTTTGAATTTCAGTTCCTACTCGCGACTCGTTGAGACCGTGTTTCCTAATCAAAATCTTGTTTCCTCGTTGAGATTTTCTATTCGAGACTTTGTTCCTTATTCACGACTTTGTTGATACTTGATTTTCTATTTTCTACTGTGTACCTTTGGAGAATTTATTTCAATTCAAGTTTTGCTCGAGATTTCGTTACTTTTCGAGATTTTATTAAAACTTGTTTCCAATACGAAATTTTATTCATTTTGGAACTTGTCTCCTATCTGATACCTTATTTCAGTTTATCCTTCGAGACTCTGTTATCCCTTCGGGATAATGTCCCATATATGGAATCTTGTTACCATTCCAGATATCAGTTGATATTCCGTCATAATTTGAAACTTCGTCCTGTCTGAAATTTTAAAATCTTCCTGGTTGCCCTTTTGTACTCACTGATTGGATCCCTTGTCATTTTTAGTATCTAATAAACTCATGTATTCTAACAATCAGGTAAGTTCACCATTCCGTGACTTGGACTATTGAAAGTCATTTTGAATTCCTTGAAACTCTTTTGAAATTCCTAGGGATAAAGTTGAGAGGCTATTCGATGACCTACTATGGCATGACAGTTGCGCGCTGCAGCCATTAGCTGGATTATGGAGACTGAGGGTTCACTGCAGCCAGTAGCGCACTGGCGAGGCAGGAACTCTAAGTTGAAGTGATTTCAGACACCCATAGGTTTTCGAGTATTGTCGAGACTTGTCATATTCTTCATATCTTGATCTCTTGGGTTGTTTCGTCAATAATTGTTGGAACATGGATAAGGTTGATAGAGTTTTGGAGACATATTGTTATTTGAGTCACGGAGCTGAAAGTCCACTGCAGTCAGATACATACTGGCGGGGGTAGGGATTCTAAGCAAAGTGATTTCAAATACCAACATGTTCTTGGATATTCTGGAGACTATATTTCCTTTTCATATGATTATTGGTTTTCGAGCATCACAGATCCTTACAAGTTCATTCTGATTTGATACTGTATCTCCTGAGTATTGCGTACGTCTCATCAATCAATCCTTGCTAAATTTTCCTTCTAGCACTTTATCGTTATATCATTGAATTCCTCAAAATTGTATTACTAGATTGTGATTCCGTATTTCGTTGTGTCTTGTCTAAAACTTCAATCTTAAATTATGTCTATTTGACCATGTTTTCCTATCTTGTCCTGGTCCACTTGTGTTAAACTATCAATTTTTGATCGTAGTTAATAGTTTGTGTCTTCATAATTTTGCTCCTCTAAGTTGTAATTGAAATTCCTTCCACTTTGTGACTATTTGATCCTCGATCCTTGAAAGCGTGATATCCCAAACTTCTTATGTGTACTTGGACTCGAGGCTCAGAGCGTCATGGATCGACAGAAGCACTAGGCGGACAACAACAGATGGTCACCGGAGTTCGCAGCTAGAAGCAGAGTATTCCTGAAGAATCTCGTCGACCAGAGGCACCATTCGTTTTGGCAGAGGCGGAAAGTTCAGTCCGAGATTCATCGGGCCTTTCGATGTGATGACGCGTATTAGCGAGTTGGCATATTGACTAGAGCTTCCAGCTAGCTTGGAGGGAGTGCACGACATTTTCTACATATCCCAGCTTCGACGATAAATTCCAGACCCGAGCCATATGGTGGACTATTCCGAACTGGAGGTGGGCCCGAGATTGACTTACGAGGAGCAGCCAGTAGAGATCTTGGACCGAAGAGAGAAGCGACTGCGGAACCAGACCATTCCTCTTGTCCGCGTCATGTGGAGACACCACTCTCCGGGAGAGTCCATAAGGGAGCGTGAGGATGAGATGGAGCGATATCCTAGTTTGTTCACTTGAGTGCTTTATGTTTTATACATTTTTTTTTGAATTCAATAAACAACTCTTTAGATTCACTATTCTTGATTATCTGTGTCTACATTCCAATTTTGAGGGCAAAATTTTCAAAGGGGAGAGATTTGTAACTCCACTTTCTAAAATATTGTAGAAATTTAAATTTTTATATTGATTCATGATTTGGGGAATATATTTTTACATTTTTCTCATAGGTGAAGTTATATTTTCATTAATAATCATCTCTTTTTGTTTTGGGCTAACTTCTATTTAAACCTAATTGTTGGGCCAAGCCTGCCAGCCCATTAACTCTTTCCTTTTAAACTAACAGTGGATTATTTCTTTCCCTATTCTTCCATAGAGTTCATGAGGGTCTCCAATTCAAATTCTCCAACGGCCAGAGGAGAGCGGCCATGTGCTCCCCTCTCCACTGTTCTAACAACCTGTCAGAGGTTTCCCGCCAGTTGGCTAGCCTCATTAACCGGCTATTTAAGGCCTCCTCTCCTCTCTATTGATTGGACAAATTCCTGTCTGCTTCAATTTCATTTTCTTCGAGCTTGCTCTGGACAGCCATGGTGATGATAGCTTTGAGGTTCAAGACATCAATGGCAGCCATTGATGTGCAATCTTAGTAAGAATTCTGATCCTGTCATCTTTTAATCATTTCGAAATTGAATGGGATCGAAACAATGGTTGGACTGATCGGTTTTAACTCGAGAGTTGTTGATCGAACTCTGATTTCGAGTTGGAATGGATTGATTCCTAAACATTTGATCGATTGTTCATTTGATCAATCACTCATGAATAGCTTCACAAATTTTGAGCATGAGGTGTTTAATTGTTTGCCTCAATAATCTAAATCGTTTATGAACAGATCCTAATCGAGCTCGTCGATTCCATCTCAAAGATCACTCACATTCTTTCAATCTGTTCTTAAATTGACTCTGATCAGGGAATTGAGGTGAGGATCTCCTTTGAATCTAGGGTACATCACCCTGCTAATTTTCCTATTATAGATCTAATATTTGTACATTGTGTGATTTAGAATGGTTGTTCTAAGTGAGCAGGACTATTGATCTTCGATTTATTGGCAGTATAGGTAGTCGAGTTGGTGAGTATCAATACTTTTCTATTTTGATCTAGAGAGGGTTTGGAAATTGTTGTTTATTGTGTTGCTATTGAATCAGGCCTTGCTCACTGATTCAGTCTTTATATTGTGGAAGCATTTAGAGGTAAACTCCAACTTATCTCTCTAATTTTTCCTTTTTGAATGCCTATACATCTCAGTGAAACTGAGATGGTTTTATTTGAACTTGGGAGTAATCTGGGAATCTCTATCTACTCTAAAACTAAAATTTTGTGTTCTGCCAGGGTGCTCTTCCCTGTTATTCTAAATTGTTTGGGATGTTAATTGGGATTGGCCTCATATTATTGAAACTGTGAATTTTTGGACCTGTGTGATTCGAGTAGTGATGAGATGCATATTGATATCAACTTCCTCTCAGTTGAACTAGGAAGAAGTCTCAGTGAAACTGAGACTGTTTCCCAGTTGAGCCAGGGATGGGTTGGGGAAATGTGCAAGTCATGTATCATCACATTCGAATTGTATTTCCTGGGCAGTGATTTGATTTGAACTAGGAACAAGGGTCCAGCTGAACCTGGAACTCTAGTGTGAATCATGGTTTGGGTTTACCTATTGCTATGGGATGCTTGTTGGATTCAATGCTTACTGCAAGTGTGAACTATAAATTATTTTTGACTTAGGATTCAGACTTCCCCCTGTGTACCTGGGGATTAATATACCAAACTATTTCCATTGACTATTCAGTCCAAACAAGAATGAATGCGCCAGGGCATATCATTGACCTGTTTATACCCGGGGTATATGTCATGTTGCAGTTCAGTTTGTTAGCATCTCTTAAATTGTTCAAGTTGATTTCAGGAAGGAATAAGTTGTTTGGAAGTTCATAATTGAACTGTTGAACCTGTGATGATGTCTTTATCATTCTCAGGAGAAATCCTGAGATCATTTCTCTTGATTCAGTCCATTAAGATTGCAGAGAACCTGGGATCTTTAGACCTGGGCATGACAGTTAGCTCTACATCTTTGGCATTCCACCTAGAGACCTTGGCAGCAGAATGGGACATTGATTTGTTGACTGATATTGTACTAGAGTTAAATTGTTAGTTTTGAGCTTGGAATCATGTGGGATATTGGGGATTTCAACATGATGATTTCTCCTGGAATCTGATGTCACATTTCTTTTCACACCTATGAATTGTGGTGCAGGAATTCTGAGAACTTAAGTCTCAAGAATCAGAGACTTAGCTCAGAAATTCTGAGATGATTTTCCAGGATTGCACTTCAGATAATTTCAGTTTGGCATTGCTTGGGTTAGTTCTGTTTTCTTCTAAACTGTTGGTAGGAAAGCTTGAGTCACTGGTAAGTTTTTGTATTATTAAAAATCCTTTATGAGTTTAAAGGTTGGAACCAATGTAAGTTTAGTGAAACTCTAGATTCCTGGAACAGTTTCACATATTGATATTGAGAGGCCATATACCAAGTTCTTGTTTATAACAGGGTATTTGGATTCCAAACAAGTTCAATTATAGAAAATTTCATCCTTAAGGTAAGTTTAATTGCTCTTTTGTACTTAAGTTATGAGGGTCTTGACAAGTTTAATAGACACCCTATCATTGTTAGTTTCCTTTTGTACACTGTCTCATAGTAGGATCATGTATTATATTATACTTATTATTAGAGTTCTTACTAGTTGGAATATAGTCAATAATTTGATACTCTATAGAAATCCTAAGGACTGAGTTTAGATTAGAAATTACTTATAGTTAGAATTTCTTGTTAAACCAATTAGAAATTAGCAGTTTATTAACCAACCTGCACACATCATTATTTTATACAGGAGGATACCTAGCTCTTTTACCTACTCGTACTTTACTGGAGCAAGGCAAGTACACTCTACGGTTTTGTGCTTTTCATTATATATCCTGTGCTTCCTTGATTGACACATTGCAACACGTCATGTACTTTCTGGTGCTCATGTTCTCTTGTTCTTATTACTTGTACCTGGGGTGGGAAAATATACTATCTATGTGACCAATCCCAAAGAAAAAACTCAGGTGTGTTTAGCTTAGACCCCGCATCATGCACGCGGGTCCTAAGCCGTACCATTTCATGTGCTTACCCTAGCCGGTCACATATTTAGTTATATTTCAAATGTAGTACACACATGTTCAGGAGATTACCTTGTACTTATTTCCTGTGATTCATGATATCATGTTCTTTCAGGTGCTTACATATCATGTTCTTTCATGTTCTTACATTCATGTTCTTTCGTGTACTTTACACTGTTCTTCATGTACTTATTTCACCTGTTCTTCCTGTACTTTCCATGTTTCCTTGTACTTTCATATCATGATGTCTTGTTCATTACCTAGAATTGTACTTGCTCCGCTCCTGATAGGATATGTTGCAGGTGAGATGGAGGCTTTGTGTGACACCTACTATGGACAGGATATTGCTTTCCCTACTGAGCCAGCTGGAGCTGCTTGTGACCTAGAGGCTGCAGAAGCCTAGTGCTTCTTTAGTATTTTCCATTATCTTTCCATGTATTGAGACTAGCAGACTCTTTTATTAGTTGAATTGTAATAATTCAGATATTGTACTTTACTCTGGTTGGGACACATTTATATAGATGCTGTGATTCATTTCATGTTTATCTGGTTAGTTTCCCTAGATTGGTACAACTTACTTTGTTGTGTCTAACAACAAAGGCTGGGCGTGTCCGACTCGTATCCGGTTATTCGGAAGCGGGTCGTGACAACTATGGAAGAACAGGAACAAATTTAGATATGAAGGACGCCAACTCCATCCACCACAACTATTCAGAGAAGTCATCAAACAAATTCACAAAGCCAGGAGGCACTGCTCCCACGCTTCCAACACTTTTTGGGAGGCCCTGGCCATTCTTCGGGTTCCCCGCGCCTCCCCTGTCGGCTGCTGTTGAGGCACGGTTCCATTTTGTGCACGTCAAGCGCAGTTTGTTTTTCGTTCATTTTGTCGCATTGAGCGCGCTTACTGTATAGGCTATGCCGTTTTGATATATATATATATATATATATATATATATATATATATATATATATATATATATATATATATATATATATATATATATATATATATATATATATGTTAGAGGCTATATGTCGGTATCATATATGGGCTATAGCAGTGACTTGAGGATTTTAAGAGACTGATGATTATCAGTTGCTATCATAGAAGGGTGTTAGATATCAGTCTAGGACTGATGGGTGATCATTGAAGGATTTATCTCTACATTAGTTCTTAAAACTGATTTTGAGACATCAGTCCACAAGGACTGAGAGAGGGATGTGTTGTTGATCAGTCCAAGGGACTGATAGGAGTTGATCATTCCATAAAGACCGACATGTGATCAGTTTGGGTTCGTAATCAGTCATGGACTGATATATGAGATCAGTCATGGACCCTTGTTTATCCTTGAGACTGAACATGACAAGAAGGAAGAGTAGGGAGAAAGTTATGGTGAACTAAGAATGGGGGTTTGGTTCAGTTAGGACTGAACTGGAGGCAGCAGGGAAATGAACATTGGATGTAGGTATGCCATATGTATTTGGAAGGAAATCGGGTTCAACTGTGTATGATTAGATAGGAAAGGGTAAGCAGATGAGTTGTGTGAGATATGAACACATTAGAGTAGGTAGTTCTAAGGTAATGAAGAAACACATTAGATTAGGTAGTTTTAAGGTAATAAAGAGCCCAATCGAGTAGGGTGTTGTGAAATCAGTTTTAATCGATTAGTACTATCAGTCCTTAAGTTTCAATTGGAGAAAACTGATTCAATGTATCTATTTAAGAAAACTGATTGGAGTGTATCCGTTTAAGAAAACTGATATAGTGTATCAGTTTAAGAAAACTGATTTGAGTGTATCAGTTTAAGAAAATTGATATAGTGTATCAGTTTAAGAAAACTGATATAGTGTATCAGCTCAAAACTGAATTGGGTGTATTAGTTCAAAAACTGATATTTTGTATCTGATATGTAGTATCAGTCCAAGACTGATATAAGGAAAACTTCCCTCTTCCGCTCCCAGGCCGGCCGATGACTTCCGGAGCAGCGCCCCAGCCCGCCTTCATCGTCGTCCGACCCCTCCATCTTCTCGTCGGAGGAGGATATGGCACCCCAGCCATCCCTACCTCCCTCGGCCGTGGCCTCTGCGGCAGCCACCCCCCCTGCCGCGACTGCCACCCCCTCCTTTCTCCTTTCCTTCCGTCCTGTGTGCCCCTCCCCCCTCACTTGGACGGAAGGTCAGCTGGCCTTAATCGGGCGCTGGTGGGTTCGGGCTCACCCGAAAGTCGTCCCCGCGCTGGCGTCTCTACCCCTAACTCCTGGGCTATCTTCCGTCCTCGCTGGGCCTGCGCCCCGTCTCTCCCAACCACCCTACCTCCCTAGATCCACCCGCGAGCACTTCCCCCTCAGCCGGACCGGTTGGCGTCGTAGGCCAGGCCGTCGTGCCCACGGCTCGACCTGCCTCTCCAGACCTCCTCGGGATGGTCCCCACCTATCCGTTCGAGCTGCTCGCGGCCGCCCCTCCTCATGCTGAAGCGGCTGGCATCATCGGCCGATTTCTCCGCCCGTAGCCTCGGTCGCAGCGACAATGCCCGCCTCAAAAAAGGCCGCTTCAGCCCCATCCCTTCCCATCTCGGGCGACAAGTTGCCACCAGTGCCAGGCACTGGTCCTCTCGTTGGTCCTAGAGCCCTCCCCCTCAGGCTTAGTGCGGAGCAGCCCCTCGGCACACGTGCAGCTCGGGTGCGCGAGCCAGCTCCCCGCCAGCTGTCTCTCTCCCTCCCCTCGGGCCTTGTGCAGAGCTATCCAAGCGCTTGCCCACCACTTGCGCCAACCTCCCACGTGATGCCCTTGGCGTGCACGTCGATCTCCCCTTGGCGCACCCCTTGGGTTACACTGCGATTTCCTCTCCGAAAGTGGTTGGGGCCCACGTGATGGGAAACCACCTTTCCTTCCACGGTCGGGCACGCGACCCAGCTCCCCGCCAGCTGACTTCTTCCCTTCCCTCGGGCCAAGTGCAGAGCTCCCCTGGCACTTGCCCTCTTTTGTGCCAAACTCCCACATGTAGCCCCTCGGTGCGCACGTCTGCCTTCCTTTGGCGCACCCTATGGGTTTCACCTTGAGTCCCTCTCCGAGAGTGGTTGGGGCCCACATGGTGGGGACCCAGGTTTCTCAAGTGTGCGAGCTAACTTGCGTGCCCCAATCCTCATCCTCCTTCCAGGCTCTTCCAGCTTCTGAAGCTGGCACAGTTGAACCGGCCGCCTCTCCTGTACCCTTCTCAAATTCTGTACTGGAGTTTCGACCAAACTGGGTCGCTCCTACCACCTGCTCTCTCCTCTCGTTCGGCGTGTTCCGTCCCGATACCTATTTGCCATTTCCCTCTACCTCCTCTCGGGCGTCTTTTCCCCTCTCCTCCGTCTCGGTCGGAGTGTGGAGCGGCCCGGGCGCAACCCGCCCGCTTGCGCCACTCTATCCTATTTTTTACCGATGTACGTCAGCTTCCTTTCCTCTGGTGCAACCCAAGGGGAGCACCTCCCATCCCTTGTCCAGTGTAGTAGGCGACCCCCCTCTCCCCGTGGGCTCCCGTGGCCCCTCCTGGTGCCCTCGGCATTAGGAGGCTCTTCCACTCCACTATCGTCGATGGCGTCGCACAGCACACCCCTTCCTCTTAGCTATAATTTGGTGCAACCTGCGCCCGATGCTGACCCTGCGCGCTCTGGCGCACCCAACCTAGCTCTTTCAGCAACAAGCAGTGACCTCCATTGCCACGCGGCACTTGCTTCGGCTTCTGGCCAGGCGCCCCCTCCAGCGACCTCGCTCCCTTCGTCGAGTGCCGCCTTTTTCCCTAGCTCAGCCTATCACCGCTTCGTGTGGGCCCTACCGCGGCTTCATCCATTCCCTCTTCGGCGCTATCCTCTGTCGGGGTTCATCCGGTGGGCCTGCCGCTCCCGTTTGTTGCCTCGATGGCATCTCCATCTACCGTCGGCCCTAGTCAGCGCTTAAACGCCACAACATCCCTCCCTTTCCCTACCGCCAGCCAGCAGGTTCCTAGCTCCTCCCTTTCGGGCTATCCCAGTGCTACGGTTCCTCCCGGAGACCCCTCTCCTTTGGTCATTCTCGGCCCCCCACGTGCTCCCTCGTAAGCCGAGGCCACCCAGCCAGATCGCGGGCGGCCCTTCCCCCAACCAGTGGCAGAGATTCAGCTTCCAAACGTGGAATTCCTGCAACCCATCGTCGGCTCTCCCATCCGTGTCCCTTTTGACGCGTCGGCTATCTCCTCCCTCTCCTCCTCCTTCTCTAGGACATTTGTTCTCAAATTTGGTTCCGGATACCCGAAACTCACTACAGTCAAAAGCGGTCGCAAGATGGGGTCTCTCCGCCGTATACTGGGTTGCTCCGCTTGACCCCAAGCACATGTTCCTCCATCTTTCTTTCGATCTGGACTTTTCCCTAGTTCGAGACAAGGGCACCTCCAGAATCGGCACACAGACCGCCAAAATAGTCAAATGGTCTCCTAACTTCAATCCAAAAGTTGACTCATCTATAATATCCACTTGGATCATCCTCCCCAACCTACCCCTGATCTGTTTCCCAGCAGCTGCTCTCAAAGAGATTGCCAACTCCTTCGGTACCCTCGTAGCTATCGCTGAAGAAACACACAACCTCTCTAAGTGCAACTACGCGAAGATTTGTGTCGAGTTAGACCTCGCAATCGACCCTTCCAAACTTATAGAGATTGAGCTAGGAGAGCAAATACATCACCAATCGCTGCTATATGACAACAATATCATATTTTGCAACCACTGTCAGATGAGTGGCCACTCTATACAGCACTGCTTTCGTGCCAACCCGCTAAAGAAGTTCTCCTCGCGCCCGACCGCTCACCATAATCACATTTCTGCTCATCAGGTCGCACCTCTCAACCCCACCCTGCTTATTGACGGCCCAACACTTCTGCCTCGCCCCCGGTCGGACGTCTCGACTAACTCCGTAATCATCCCTTTCATCCCTCCTTCTATCTCTCTCAACAATTCCTTTGAACTCCTCACAAGCATCAATCCCGATAGTGCTACCGATAACTCAAGTGAGCCAGCTTCTTGCAGCACCGGTAAAGACGTCCAACCATATTTCCTAAATCCCAACAGGTCATGCGGAGCAGCATTACCACCCCCACACATATCAACCTAGTGTAGACATAGTTCACAACGTGCCAGCAATCTTCCTAAACCACAAACTCCCTGAGTCCACTCCCCCCCTCCGGCGGTCTCCCTATCTCCATCTCTCACCACCAGCCGTACGGATCTCCCTGGAGAGGCTCAGGCAAAGAGCCGCACTGAGCAGCCTTTAGAACAACATACCAACGCCCACCCGATTTGTCTGTCTCTCACCGGCAGGTTCTGGCAAGCCAAGGAAGCGGGTTTCCTGGATCGAGACCATCCTCTATACGCCCTCAAAGATTGCGACAATGATATTACTACCTCGTCGTCAGATATCAATGGTTGCACCGAGCCCGGCCGCTCTAGCAAAGGCACCAAAGACTCCAGGTCGACCATCACACCCACAAAAAATCTCCTCCAAGAAGAACAAAAACAAACAAAAGAAGCAGACCGTTATGACAACAAGGTCCGCCACGAAGCTTAACCACTTCCCAACCACTAACACACCAAATGCTTAACATCCTCTCCTGGAACGTGAGAGGTCTGGGAAACGGGCCGCCGCTGAACAGAATCCTCGGCCTTAAGAAACTAATCGCATTGACCTCTTAATCCTCATTGAACCTAAGATTCCACAAAGCCTAATCAAAGCCATTCAACTCAAGCTTGGTTTCCCTCAAGCCATCACTGGATGCAATGGATTTTTTTAGCGCCAGACTTCAGATTCGGCATCATCAAAGACACTCCTCAGGCCCTCTCTTGTTGGGTTGAACACCCAGCCCTCAAGTCCCGCTCCATCCTGTCCACCGTCCACGATAGTTGCATCTTTCATGAGCGTAGAGCACTTTGGAAAGATCTATTGGTCGCTGCTTCGCCCCACCAAGGTCTACCGTGGCTCTGCCTCAGCAATTTCAACTCAGTGTCCTGCAGAGGGAAAAAATCCAATGGCCACCCACCACCCCAATCTGTGTTGGACGATTTCAACAACTTCATCTTCCACGGTAACTTAACCCCCATCCCCTTCCAAGGCAGCGAATTCACCTGGTACAACATGCAAGAGGGACATCGGCGGCAGTACTCCCAATTGGATCGGATGATGATCAACGACTGTTGGTCTAATATGTACCTGATCACTGACCTATCCCATATGAACTCCAATGAATCGGATCACTCCCCACTCCTCATCAGGATCAGCAAATCACAACATTACTAAAAAACCATTTCGATTCCTAGACTTCTGGCGTCATCACCCCCAATTCCAGAACGTCATTGCAGCCGCTTGGAACTCAGTCTCGGATCTTGACCCACTGGCGCGGATGGCGGCCAGACTAAAAGCCACTCGTAAGGCATGAACGTCCTGGAGCAGAGAGGCTTTTGGAGACATCTTCCAGGTGATTAAAGTGGCGGAGGATGACGTCACCCGTGCTGAATTCGCGTATGCCATTGACAGATCTCCTGCTGCCCGTGCCGAACTTAACCTTGCTAGAGCGCTCTTTAAATCAAGACTGAAAGTCGAAATAAATTTCTGGAGGCAAAAACCCAGACAGACTTGGGACACCGACGGTGACCGCAACACCAGGTTCTTTCATGTTTGTGTCAAAGGCCGCAGAAACAAATTAAATATATACCGGATCTACGATGATAATGGCATCATAGTGGACGATCAGGACGGCATCCAGGCTGCGGCCAAGAATTTCTCTATCCTTTTTACTAAAGAGCTTGTCGTTAAAGACGACGCACTTCTGTCCGAAATCCCTTTCCTCACTAGCAGCAGCGATAACGACACCCTGTTGGCCCCTCCTACGGAGGAAGAGGTTAAGGAGGCAGTCTGGTCCATCAATGAACACAGTGCCTCGGGGCCGGATGGCTTCAATGGGGTATTCTTCAGAGCTTGCTGGGACACCTTAAAACCATCTTATTGGAGGCCACTTTAGCATTTTTCAAAGGAACGCGTTACCACAATTCCATCTCCTGCGCCAACATCATCCTTATCCCTAAGAAAAACAACCCAGAAATATTCAAAGACTTTCGCCCTATCAGCCTTTGCACCTTTACCAACAAGATTATATCGAAAATCGCTGCTAAACGGATGTCCAATCTCCTACCCAAGATAATTTTTGAAGAACAAAGTAGGTTCTTTAAAGGCCGCAACATAACAGATAACATTCTCCTCGTCCAAGAGATGATCACTTGTATGGTTTTCGTACAGAGCGGGGAACATCGCCATCAAACTGAACATGGAGAAGGCATACGGTCGCCTCGACTTACAATTCACGATCTGGGTATTCAGGGCTTTCGACTTCTCCGAATCCTGGATCGACATTATTTACAGATCCATCAGCAATGCATGGTTCTCCAATATAATCAATGGCCAAGCAGCAGGATTCTTTCGATCTACCCGCGGGGTAAGACATGGAGACCCCCTCTCCTTTACTGTTTTCATCATCGCGGCAGAAGCTCTCAGCAGAAGCCTCAATAGCATGCCCAGAACGCCAGGTTTCCACCACTTCCACACCATAACTGGCTGCCCTCTGATCACACACCTGCCGTACACGGACGATATCCTCATCTTCTCTTCTGGAGATAACAGATCGATCGAGGTGGTCCTGAGAACAATTCGAGATAGAATACATGCTCCGGCCAGCGTGTCAACAACAACAAGAGTGTTATCTGCATACATCACAAAGCTGACAGAACCTCTCCAACTTAACCGCTTGGGGCATATCCTACCCTCCTTTCCTGTACCTAGGCTGCCCGTTGGTGTACGGTAAGTCCAACTCAGGGATATATGAACACCTGGTCGACAAAATCCGCAAACTGATCGCAGGATGGCACAACACAACTTTATCACCGGGGGGGAAGATGATCCTCCTCAAATACGTCCTCTCCTCCATCCCCTTGTACACACTCACCGTCTGTTCGCCTACCAAGAAGGTCCTTAATAATTTTGAATCCCTCTTCGCCAAGTTCTTTTAGGGGCAGAGCGATGGTAAAGACAAACATCATTGGGTAGGTTGGGATACTATGGCCAAACCCACCGAAAAAAGAGGTATGGCTTCAACAAACTTGCCTACATAGTGGACGCCTGCTCCATGAAGCTGTGGTGGAAGCTTCGCACAGAGACCTCACTATGGACAAGATTTATGCGAGGCAGATACTCTAGATTCTTCCATCTGTCGGAGGCGGTCACCAACAACCGGCATTTGGCACAGCATAATTCAGGGGCACAACAATGCAGAACCTTTAATCCGCCTTCTGTTGGGTGACGGTTGATCTTCGGCCGGTCAGGAGCGGTAGATTGGAGTAGACACCATACAGCCTAATGCTAGAGCTCCTCAGGAATGTGTTATCAGGAACCTATAGGAGGGCAGCTCTGGATGGAATTGGAGGAGAATTATTAATTGGTTTGGGTAACCGACGGTCGACGGTGTTCGTGCTGCCAATCTTTGGGTCACTGATATGCCTAACACATGGACTTGGTCCCCTAACCCTGGAGGAACTTTCACGCTAGCTATCTCCAGACTTGTGGCCAGAGACAGAGGCATGCCGAATAATATGTGTGCTATGTTTTGGCAGTCTTGCATTCCCCTCAAATGGTCTATCATTATCTGGCGAGCTCTGTGCCAGAAACTTTCGACGGACGATCAAATCACATCTATCGGATTAAGCCACGCGTCCAGATGCCACTACTGCATGGCTCTTCAGAATTGGCAGAGTACGTCCTCCTATATGGTGAGTTGGCGAGTCACATTTTATCTCTTTTACAAGATAGGCTGAGTCTTGTCCCCCAGACTGGGCGTCCACGATCTCCTGGCCAGCTGGAGCGGATCCCACAGCCATCAGATAATCGTAGCCGCTGGTATCTGGGTTCTATGGAAGAATATGAATAAACTCAGATATGAAGGCCGTCAACTTCCTCCATCATAATTGTTTAGAGAAGTCATCAGATAAATTTACAAAGCCAGGAGATGCTGCTTCTACGCCTCTGTTTGCCATGAAATATAAAAGAGCAGAACAATCATCGGAGGACTGGACTTTTACTTCACAATACAAACTTGCTTGTACAAAGAAAGCCTAGGGACGAAAACCTAGGTACAGCAATCTAAGTACAATTGTTTATTTTAGATTCTGGGGGGTGACGATAGAGGCTCGGGAAAGCGACGACAGCTCTGCCTTACTCCTTGGACGATCGGTATGGGCTCCGGAAAAGATCTGCTTGGCGTTGAAGAAATGCTCTCTTTTTTATCTCTGTATATTCTCTCTCTGGCTCTCTGGATCTCTATGTCTTCTTTTTTTATCAGAGAATTCGCAAGGAAATGGCACCTTGCTATTTATAAGAGTGGGGGGCATCACTAGGGTTTGCAATGATTGCCCATTCTCAAAAGTCGGCGGCTAAGGATCACTGAATCTGGGTCGTTCATCTTGAATATAAGAGATGTGAGCAATTAATATGATTGCATCAAATCTTTTGTGGGTAATTAATGATGATTGACATAAATCCTTCTGATTTGTCATGCCAATCTCGGATTTCCTGCCACGTGTCATTGATTTGCTTGATTGCACATGATCTGATTTGGTCCCAATATTTTATTAGGATTTGTTGATGGATTTTGATCGATTTGATGCCACGTGTCCTACTATCATGCCACGTGTATTAACCACGAGCCACTGAGGAAATCTGAGCCGTATGAGGATTTATTGAGCCGTATAAGGCCGGCTACGTGTTACGGGTGCTTGGGAGTGGCCCCTGAACATTTAAACCGTATGGTGATGATCGGAGCCTCATGAGCGTAGGCGGCCGCATAATGGGTGGCATCTCAGTGAGCCGCATGAAAATAGCCTTAGTGAGCTGCATGGGGTAGCTTCTGCCTGAGCCGCATGGGATAGCTTCGGCCTGAGCCGCATGGGGTGGTCTCTGCCTGAGCCGCTTGCGACTGTCCACGTGTCAAGGCCGCATGAAGGTTTCTGGATTTTGGGAGATTGTGTCAGAGATGTCCTTCATTTTCATAGGAGTCTGCCATTATGACGGAGTCATTATTGTTTTTTTGTGTCAGAGCTGTCATTTTTCAGAGCTGTCAGCCGTCAAGGCATTTAATGCAGTAAAGGACAAAAAGAAGAGCTGTTGCAGGCCACATGGCTCCTCTCTGAGCCGCATGGAACTATTCGAGCCGTATAAATGCTTGAGCTGCATGGATCCAAGCCGCATGAGTTTTTTGAGCCGCATGGGGCTCCCTGGCCGCATGGATCTTTCTTTATTCTTTTCCATGCTTCTACAAGATCCCCTTCAAAGTTTTCAATTTGCAAAATTAAAATACTTTGAATAAGAAGCATGGCTATGTATAAACTCTTCTGACCGCATATGATATCCTGGCCGCATGGATGTCTCGGCCGCATGGATGTTTCGGCCTCATGGATGTCTCAGCCACAGGGACTTTTCGGGCCGCATAGCTCCTTGCCACGTGGGCGTGTCTTTAATTGCCTCAAATTCGTTTTAGTGCCGTCCTTAGGGGAGATCCCAAGGGTCGGCTCATTAAATCTTTGGATTTTATGCTCTGGGTGAATCTTCTTTATGAGAGAGGGGACAAAATCCGAGGAGTCGGTTTCGTCTTTTCCGAGGCGGTTATTAGTCTACGTGTCCCCCCCTCTCTTGTCCTTCTATAAATAAGAGGAGTTTAAGAGAGAAAACTTCTTTACTTTCTTTACTTCGAACCTTCCCAACCCGGATTGTCATCCTCTTCTTCGATCACCAATGGCTCCCAAGAAGACCGTTGCGACGAAGGGCAAGAAGGCGGCGTCTTCGTCGACTGCGGCGGCGAAGGGCAAGAAGATTGTTTCTACCTCGACTGCGGCCGCTCCTCCGTCGGTCGACGTGCCTGCAGCTCACCCTGACGTCCATCCTCCTATTGCTGGTAAGAACATTATGAGAATTTAAAGAACCCTAACTGCTATGGCTACGTCGTATGCTTTATGCATGAGCCTTTGTGAGCCGCATGTTCGTCCTATGGCCGAGCTGCGAGTCGTATGAAAATAGCCACTGTGACCGCATACGTGCTTCGACAATGAAGCCGTATGAGCTATGCTGAGCCGCATAGATTCGCACAAATTTGTCTATCACGCGGTCCGTGCAAACTTATCCAAACCTTGAAGGCCCTATGAGAGCACTGCCGCATGAACTTTTACTGAACGGGACCATATAACTTCTGAGCTTGGGCCGCATGAGGCTTCATTATGTAGGAGCCGCATAAGTATTCTCTTGAGCCGCATGATGCTCCATTAAGTTGGAGCAGCATAAGCTCGACAACACCCATCAGTTCTTTTTGTCCATCTTTTTAACTTATCTTTTTCTGTCTTCTTCTCAGTGAACTTACCGATTAATGCTGCTGGAGAACTCCTGGTAGGTAGTGCCCAAGCTGCTCTGGGCTATAGGTACGACCATATAGTTAGGCATATGGCAGACCAGTTTCTGAGTGACGAGCCTCCGGCGAGATTGAATGCCCTCAAGAACCAGCTTTTCTATTTTCTTAATGCTATGATGAACTCGAGGAAATTAGAAGGAGAATACTTGAAGCCTGCGTTCTTCTTTGGAGACACCTTGACTGTGAAGAACAGTCAGGTTCTGAAGGTGTCAGAGAACTGGAGTTTTGTTTCTAACGGGATGGCAATCCGCATCCCCCAAATGGAGCGTCACTTTCCATTAGGTTCAATATGCTCCCACTGGACCGAAAGATGGAAGAGTCTTTAACTCCTACCCAAAGTGGAATATTTGTGGGAGACATCCATTATAACAACAGCCTGAAGTCAGTATTTGCGGGCAAGGTGCACACCAGCCGTTCTGTGATGGGATTGGCCCCGGGTACTTTCTTGAATGTGGCGGATCCCACTTTCATGTTTTCTACAGCCGACACTTTTATGAACCAACTTGCTCGGAAGGGCTCCTATCCCATTGGCCGGTTGATGCTCCCTAGTTGGATACATCCCATTCCCTCGTAGACCAATCTGTCTATGTGGATCTTGCGAGAGTATGAGGCCTTTCTGCGTGAGATTGGTCTTTACCATGCTATTTGGGGAACCAGCCATGGCTTGCCCATAAACAAGAGATTATTTATATCTCTGCTGGAGATGTATAACCGCCGTACGGGAACCTTCTATACACCCGTAGGGTAAATGGGGCTTGCACTCCACGAAATGCACGCGGTCAGCTTCCTTGGGGGAATGAAGCTTTTGAGGCGTATACTCCCACGAATGAGGAGTTCGAAGAGTTGGAAAGACGGTATCCAGGCTTCGTGGCTCTTTATCAAGAGATATTGTGCCACTATAGCACATGTCATCAGATAGCCAAAAAGGATAGCAGCTCGGAAGGGAATACGCCCCTCACCAAGGACTGGGTGTGCTATCTCTTTACGACGGATGCCTCAGGTCAAGTTACTTCCCGACGTCCTCAATCCCGGATGGCGGTTAAAGCCTTAGTATTATCGGCTAAGATGGTGGCCACCACTAGTGACAAATTCGGGAGTAAAACCGACTCTTTTGGTTATTTTTATCAGGATACCAAAGAGCTGTCACAGAAGGCGCTCCTGGCGGGATTCTTGATGATATGGCTGCAAAATTGTGTAGTCTCGGGAGGAGCTGGTTCTATCGAGAGGATCAGTCGTAATTTCATCCTTCCGGCTGTGAAGTTAGTTTTGCGAGTCAGGCTATTCTCCTGGCCATGGTGTGCAGCGTACACCGTGGACTTCGCACTTTCACATCCAAGGTCATTGCCCGTGATGTGACAAAAGATTTTAAACGGACTGAATTACCCTATCATTATCTGATGGGGTGGCTGTTGATACATTATTCGTCTTTGATGAGACCGGGCTCTGAAGACGACGTAACTGATGACGACGCTTTTATCTTCCGTTATCGTAATGAGTCTTGGGAGTATGAGACCATGCGTGCTTGCCGGATGGCACTGGCGAGGGCAGATATGTACAACATTTTCGTATCTGTCCCTCATTTTACTGTTGAGAAAATAGCTGCTGTGCATCTCGACGGTATTGTGCCCCCTCAACTTCTGGACGACCAGATGCTCCTGTGGCTGCGTAACATCCGCCCCGCTCATCTGGTGTATCGCAACCGTAATACTATCTTTTTGGAGCCTTATCTGCCTAGCAGAGTTGCCCGACAGTTTGGATACAGCCAGCTTTTTCTAGACAGTCAGCTCTTGTCTGGGTTTTGAAGGTAGCCTTCTTGACGTCATCAGAGCCTGGCACTACTATGATACATTCCATACCCGTACCATTTTCTCGGTCCCTGCTATTAAGGCGTCAGTAGAGATCTTATATATGGCGGCTCTGTACCATGTCATGGCGAACAAGCTCCCTGTCGGGTTTAACCTGGGTGCCAGTTTTATTGTTGGTACCGGCCTGGAGGAGGGGTCCCAGGGGGCCAAGACGAGGAAAAGGAAGAATAGAGTCGAAGTGCCAGATTCGGGCTCTGCTGCTGCAGATGATGAAGGCGACGAGTACGATGGAGATGACTCTTCCCTTCCGGTGGTAGATATAGGGTCGGATCAGCCGCCTGTTTTGCCAGATGAGATGGTGGTAGATCAGCCATCCGTTGCGCCTGGCCCTGCACAAAAGCGTAGCAGGCAAATTTCTCCTGTTGGCGGTATTCCTCGTTCCCGGAAGCTGGCTGTGACCAGACATCGCAAGCTAACTATAAGGGAAAGCGGCGAGGAAGTTGACCCCACGTCAGAGGTAAACAAGTCATTCCTGGTTTTTTCCTTTCTTCTAGCTTTGATTTTAATCATCTTCCTTCCCTCTTGTAGGTGTCAGAAGAAGAAGAATCTCAAGTTGCCGAGGTGGTGACCCGGGATGGCGGGGGCTCCGATGAGCCTGTCCCTAAAAATGCTGAATCTCCTGAAGATGATGCTGATCGAGCCGTATCCCCCTTCGAGGTGGCTGGGACAGAGGAACCGGCCGAATTTAACTTGGAGATCGTGGGTGAGGAGACCACGCCAGCTGTGAACGAGCTGCAGCCTCCATACTCCTCCACTGGTAAGATAAGCCGAATCTTAACCTGCGATGAGGCCTATCTGCTCTATCATCACATCCTTCAGGTCATGTCGATTGATTGTTGTTCTGGGCATACAGGTCCTGCCTCTCCAGTGCTGAGGATGGACATTATTGAGACAAACTCTGCCGAAAGGGCACTAGCGGAGAGGGGCGTACCCTCTCCCCTTCCGGCTCATCTTGATGGGCCTCCTGTGGTCTCGAGTTCAGCAAGTCAGGTAGTGGGACAGTCGGGACATGGGACAATGGTCGTTGCATCATCCTCTGCTCGGGCGGCTCCGAGAGTCGACCTCTCTGCCCTACCGAGTGTCCAGGCTCTTCGGGTGGCGGAGGAAGAGTTAGCCGCTATCCGCGCATCGTTATGCTCGGACTCTGTCCCCTTGGTAGCAAATTCTAGCACCACTCATCCGATGTTGCCGGCCACGCTTCCTCTAACGCCGTCCTCTATAGAGGTCTTGGACGACGCGTTATAGGACGTAGTTGACAGCTTTTCTTATCACTTGAAGAGGGGGATAGTGGCTGTTGTGGAAAGAGGGACCTCTTTCATCTTGGCCCGACGATGCGCCCAGGGTCAAATTGATATCCTTAAGACTCTTCTTGGTGGTGCAGGGGTGGCTGCACTTTTGGAGGCAAAATTGTTGGAGACTGATTAGCTGGTGGCCCAGCTTCAGGTAATGCGGCAGGCTGATCTGTCTGCTGCTATAGATCAGGAGCGCGGTTTCCTCACCGCTGCTATAGAGAAGACAAGGGCTGCTCGGGATAAAATCAGGCCGGCTATACTGAAGGACCTCCGCGATCTGTCTTATCGATATGATCAATTGAGCCACGAGAGTGAAGATGTTACGGCTGGGGAAGCGGCTGCCTCCCGTGGGATCACTGACACGCGGGAGCAGATCCTTGAGCTTCAGTGGAAGTTAACTTTCCTGGAGTCTGAACTTGAGACTGCCCGTATTGACAAGGGGCTGATTATCCAGGAGGCTGACGGAGTTAATCAAGCTTCAGCTGACCTGGAAATTGCCCTGACGAAGTTGGAAGATGACTGGCGGGCACTCATGGACTTGGATAATGGGGAGCGGTTGTCCTAGGAGGAGGAGTGCCGAGCTAAACAGCGGCTCGAACAGGGGGCCACCATGGTGAAGAATTGCCTCCTGGAATTGTGTAATGCCGAACCATAGTCGGCCTTTTCTTCTTTTGTTTCTATTTTCCTTTTCTTTTTTTTGAGGGGGACGTGGTCCCGAAACATGTAATGCTTTTTTCGACTTTCAAACAAAGAGTACTTTCCATTCTGCCCTTTATTTGTATTGCTTATTGTGCCTGTGGTATTATGGTTTTGTTTGCCCCGCATGGGGGACTTGTCTGTGGACCTGTTACCCCTGGCATACCTTGGTTTTAGGTACGGGTAACAAATTTGATTGGGGATATCTAGAATGGTTCCACAATAAGGTTGTCGTGGACGTTCCGAGTGTTGGAAGAAGGAATGCCATGGAGCAGTTGGGCTTCTCGGGCATGATGAGAGATGATGGGCCTGTACTAAGAAGCTTAGCAAAGGACATTTGTGGGCCTATTATCCTTGGCGTACCCTGGCTTAGGATATGGATAATAGGATGAAAGGGAACCAACATACTTACTCAGAGGTAATAAGGACATGGCAAGTATGAAGGCTTTTTTTATCGCAGAATCTTCCTACTCAGAGGTAATGAGTGTTTGCAAAAACAAAAGTGTAGAACGTTATTGATACAAACTTTGTAATAAGATTACAAGATTTCTGGGAAAGGTACAACTGTAGGAATCCAATCTAGAAGACGATTGCTTTATCCCTTGGACGATGTGAACTTTGAAGACGGAGCCTCTGAAGTTGAAAACAACTTTGGAATTGAAGGTAAAAACCTCGAAAGTTGAAGGCAAAAGCCTCGGAAGAATGCAGCAGCACTTTGGCAAGAACTCCTGGACTCTCTGATTTCTGAACTTTAATGTCTGATTTCTGATCCTTGATCCCCTTGAATGGAGACTTGAAACTCTATTTATAGAGTTCTGGAAATAACTAACTTTTAGTTATTCTGGACTGTGCATGATGGATTGTGCAGCAATTGGATTGTGCAACAGTGGACTGCGCAGACAGTTATTGGATCATGGGTCAACTATCTTGGACACATGGCATCATTTGATCGAAATATGCATAATCGTGTATAGACAGTTGCCATATAATGAGCAATTGATGGCATGAGTGCCACGTGTACTTTGTCAGTTGTGTTGATAGAGCGCGCAATTTGAATTGCACTGGCTTTAGATTGCGCATGCTTGGACTGCGCAGGCTTCGAATTGTGCAGGCTTAGACTGCGCAGGAATTGGAATGCGCTACCAGCTGTCAGCCGTCCTCGAGCGTTGTGCGACGCAATAAATGAACAGTCTCCTCGTTCTTCGTGCTATCAGGAAGATTTGATTTGTGTCAGGTAATGATGACTTTTGCCATATCAGCCTGCTCAGTTGGGAGTGTACGCAAACCAGTGTGCGCAAACTGAAGAGTGCGCAATCTGATGTCTGCACAGTTCATCTGAAAGTTGTATTTCTTGATTTTCTGACTTTGTTGAGGTGTGCAACCTGATTTTTTAGGACCTACAAGACCCCCTTCAAAGTTTTCGAAATGTGAACTTATTCAAAATTTCAAAATACTTTGAATTTTGAAATTTGAATCAATTTGCGCATGTAGTGAGTTGTCTGCGCAATCTGAGGGATTAGCCCCATTTTCAGGCACAATCTAAGGCAGCCGTTTCATTTTCAAAAACTATAAATAGTCCTCTTCTTCTCATTTCATTCTTTACTTTGCCTTCTTCGTGCATTTGAGAGAAAATTTCCGAGCTCTTTCTTCCTTTCTTCTCCGACGATCCCCATGGCTCCCCGACGATCCTCCGCCGCCGCTAAGGGCAAGGCCCCCACCGAATCATCGACTAGGGCTGCGCGACGAGCTTCTCGTCACGAATCTGCGCATCCTGCAATGTTAGGTAGAGGACTTTAATCAAAAACCCTTTTAGGGTTTTGATCTCACTGTTCTTTAGAATCCATCTCTTTTTAGAGATGTGATCATACTGCGCCGCCCTCTTTAGGGTTCTGGTTGCACAAATCAGTTCGTTCTTTATTTTTATGAAGGATGACTTTCTGCGCAATCGGTTGAACTGTGCTGGCAAAAGTCAGCGCAATTTACTGATTTGTGCAGGACTGTCAGCGCAAACTAATGACTGTTTGTCTGCGCAGTCTGATGTTTGCGCAAACTGATGACATAATCTTTTGACTTTGACTTGTACTAAAAATTTTATTTTTTCTGTCTGATGCAGTTAATATAAGAGAAGATCCGGAATACGAAACTTTTGTAGGAATTCTTTCAGAGTTAGAATGCAAAGAGGACCTCTCTCATGTGCATTATCCTCAATATGATCTGCCAACCTCCCGTCAGGCTATTCTGATATCCCAAGATAATGAAACTCTGCTATGTTTGATGAATTGACAACCTCTGGAGTCAGCAGACGCTGTCATTCACAAGAAGCCATTATTCCTGTTCGGTGAAGCTTTTGAGAAAAGCTCTCAACCAAGGCCAAGGATGGAAGAAAGAATTGTCTATCAGGAGGATAAGACATTTTCAATACCAGATATTTCCCGCTGTCTCCCCTTATCCCGGTATGCTCATGCGAGCTATCCAAGGAAGATGGAATGGAACCTCACTCCTTTCCAAGACGCCCGTGCAGGAAAGATTTTATGAAGAAGGGGCCGAATAAGAAGGACATGTTCTACAGCTCCTCAGACCGATACAGTGTCTTGTTAAGAGGCTTGAGACCTGGTTGTATTCCGCCAGAGAATTCTTCCTTGTTAAAGCCTGTCAGAACACCAATATTCGCAAACGAGTTTGCGAAAGCCGAAGGAAAGTACCCAGAGCAGGACCTTAGGTTAACTGGACTGGTGAATCCAAATTTTAAGAGATGGAACTGCATAGCAAACTGGATTCTGACCAAGTTTGAAAACAAACTTCAGCAAATCAATTTATACCAAGCAGTGCATGCCACTGTCTATGGTTTTGCCCCCAACTCACACCTGTTCTTGGCTTAGCTGAAAGATATAATTATAGAACAGGGACTTTCATGACCCCTGGCAGAGAGATTGGGTTTGCACTTCATGAGATGAAGTTCATCTCTTACTTGCTGATGGGGGATGCTCCATATGAAGAATTTGTTCCAACTAATGATGAGTTGGACAAACTTAGAAAGGAGAATGCAGCTATGGTAGCAGTCTTTGAAGAACTGCTATGTCATTAGAAGATCTGCTCTTTATATTACAAAAGTGGCACATCCAATACTTGTTACTCGACGAAATGGCTGCCTTATCTGTTCCTTAATCATATCGAAGAAAAGAAGACTAAGGAACATGACAAATGCTATCCTGACTTTTTTAAGCCATTGAGCAACACAGAAGTGATGAAGTTGATGGAAGGAAGTGGCGACTTTGATAAAGAAACGAAGGATGATCATCAATGTCCTCCTTTAAAGAAATGAGACACTCTTGAAAGTTACTTAAGAATGGGATATAGACCCATGTCAAAAGAAGCCCAATTGGCGGGGTTTCTGACATATTGGCTCCGTCGGTTTGTAGTTCCAGGATCCAGTGCAGTAGACCGCTTTCATCGCGGTGTTCTTTTCGCCGCCGTTAAATTAGTCTTCGGCTACAAAGTGGACCTTTTATCAGCGATGACTTGCAGGTTGAATGCCAGTCTTTGTCTATATGTTGATCTGATGTTAAAAGCCAGAGGAGAAAAAAGAATTTTCTCGTCTAGAACTGCCGTATACATATCTATTCGGATGGTTGCTTTTTCACTATCCCACTTTAATGGACCCCGGCATGGGACCGGTCGACGGCAGCTTTTTGCGGAGATATTCCCATGGTAAATGGAAGTACACTTCTTTGAGCGAATGTAGATATGCTCTGAATCTGAACAGAGGATGGAACTTTTGTTGCGCTCCCCTCCCCGCTGGATATGAATAAATGCCGACAAATATGGTTGACTCGAAGATGCAACCTTTGAGCCGTGCAACTTTTGAGTGGTTGAAGACAATTCGACCGTCCCATTTGGTGTACCGGTTTAAAGAAGAATGTTATTTAGAGCCATATCTCCCCAGTCGATTTGCTCGACAGTTCGGGTACGATCAATTCTATGTGGGAAATGCCATCACGTGACTTCAAGAAAAGTTTTTTGATAGATGGGGCCCAAGCTTGGGCTTATTATAATGCTCGAGATACGAAAGTCACGTTCTCGATGCCAGCAAATAGCAATCATGGTCCTCAGATGCTATTTACATACTCAGTATTCTATACATCTGCGAACACCTTTGCTGAGAATTTTAATCTCGCAGTTAGCTTCGCTTCTTCAACAAGATTGAGGAAAGGAAGAGTTGGCTTGTTGCTCCCCGGAAATGATGAGGTGCATGAGCCGGCAGATGCACCCTTGGAAGCTTTAAGGGACATTATGTTCCCTCAAGAGGTAAATGCAGCAATGCGTATTTCTTTGAAGGTAGGTAAATCTCCAGCAAAGAAGAGGAGAAGAGAGGAGCCTCCTGCTCCGGCAGCAAAGAAGAAATTGATCTTAGATCATTCTTCTGAAAAGATCACCACTAGGTCTCAAACTCGGCAACTGACCGGGACACTTCAGCAAGAAGAGGCTACCACACCGACCTCTGTCCAAAGACAAGTCGAGCCAATAAATATAGAGAGTCCTGAAAGACCTCTACACAGAAAGAAAAGGTTGGTCCGTAGAAGTCAAATGTTGACTTCGATCGTGGCAGATGCTACAGCAGGAATCACCATGTCCTCTCCCACCCCTGTTTTTGAATCTGGGAACAAAACTCTTGATCCAGAACATATGGTAGAGACTGAACAGAGGGAAGATCTTGACCCGAGAACTGAGGCTGAAGAGCCCAGAGAAAATATCATGGAGGAAGAACAAGATGTTGCACGACCTCTTTCACCTGTCGCAGAGACAACTCAACTTCCTCCTACTCCTAGGACCCTCCGTGAAGAGGAAGATCGTGAAATAATTGCGGCTTTAGAAGATTGCAGCTACAGCCCGCTGGAGGACTATATTGACCAAGCTGCAACTACCAGCGGGAATGCACAAGAAGAAGATGAAGATGAGGAGAGCTCTTCGTCTGAGAATATTAATGAAGATATGCAAGATCCCGAAAGGGATGACGAAGTGCATATATCTCCTAATACTGTCGATGATACCTTAGATCCTAACAAGGAATTTGAGGTAGAAGCATCTCCAGAAAACGTCGTTGATACCTTAAATCCTGAAGAGGATGTTGAGGTAGAAATATCTCCAGAAGAAGCAGCAGATGAAGAAGCTCCGGAAGAAACTCCCGCCACTGGTCCTCAAGGTATAAAATGAAATTAGCAATCTCCTCTTAAATAGATTGATAGCTAACGTCTTTATTTGTATTCCATGCAGATCTTGAAACTCCTCTAGCACCTCCGACATGTACGGACATAGTGCCTATAACGTCGGTGATTGTTAGTAGCAGTCATCACTTATCATGTGGTTCTGAAACGGACAGTAGCCAAGCTGTTGCGGCTGAAGCTACTTCTGTTCAACTGGAGTCCATTCCTGCAGGGGATAGGCTCATTGCTGGATCGAACAAAGGTAAGACTGTCTTCATTTGATCTTCTTGGTCATTTAGCAAACGACAGGCAAAATGACAATCTTTTATTTTTTGCAAAAGAACAACCAGGAGGGGCGACTAGCTCCACTTTGGCTCCTTTATTCAAAGAACTTGCTATTCAGACACGAGATCCTGCTGCCTCGTCCTCAACAGGAGTAGCTGCGACTCCTGGGACTCTGGCAATTAATCAGTAAGTCGTCCAATCGTTCACCAGATGCTTCTTTGAGTCCTTGGGACCCTTAGTCAACAAAATGATGGACAAAGAGGGTGCTGATTTTTTCATGGTTAGAAATCTGACTTCTTTCTTGGTGAGGGCTATAAGGGAGCAAGGTGACGAAGCTCAGGCCACTCTCCTCGACCATATACTGAATGAGTTAGAAATCTCCATAAAGAATTATAAGGCGCTCAACAAAGAGGAAGTGGAATCCCTAGTGCAGGCCGAGTTCGAACAAATGGCCCTGGCGGCTGATATTGAAAGGGTGAATCTTCAGAATCTCTTGGAAGCTTACTCCACAAAATTTGTTGAATATAACTCCAAGCTGGAATCAGTAACCTTGATGGCTGAGAGAAAAGAGAAGAGAGCTGATGAGCTGAGGGTAGAAATTGTTCGTCTCCAGAAGGAGTTAGAAGATGAAATTACTGATCATTAAGTTGCAATCGAACAATTCAATGCTCTGACTCAGGAGAGGGATGAGTACGTGGCGACTCATGGTGCCAAGATTACACGTCGAACAGTGACCATGCCCGTTTTCAATGAAGAAACCAGAATGGAAGAAGCCAGGAGGAGGGTGATGTCCACTCGCGACGAATGGCTGCAGACTCTGAAGCAGCAGATTGACAACCTGATAATACCTCCGTCTTAATGGAACATTTTGTACCTTTATGTCTTTTTTGTAGTGCTTTTGTAATGCCTCATATTCTGATTAATAAAAGACATTTTGCTGTAGTTCTATTATTTGTTGCATATCTTATTTAGATATAAATAATAGAGATAGAAAATATTTCTTGATGATTCTGTAGAAAATAATTATATTCATTATATCTGCTCAGAGGTAATATGGATGTGGCAGAATATATTGAATATTATTATTTCAATTGACAACTTAATCGAAAATGACAAGTTGCTGATATGAATGATAAACGATGATAAATCGTCAATATATGTGAGATGAACGGGAAAACCGTCAAGTGATGATGAACGAACGGGTGAACCATAAGATGATGATGAATGAACGAATGAACCGTCAGATGATAATGAACGGGTGAATCGTCAAGTAATGATGAATGAACGGATGAACCGTCAGATAATAATGAACGGGGGAACCGTCGGGTGGTAATAAATGAACGGATGAACCGTCAAGTAATGATGAATGAACAGATGAACCGTCAGATGATAATGAACGAACGGGTGAACCGTCAAGTAATGATGAATGAACGGATGAACCGTCAGATGATAATGAACGAACGGGTGAACCGTCGAGTGAATGTGTCGCTTCGTTATTTGAGGAACCTCTGCCTATAAATATAACAGAAATCTGACAGGAATGAGCACTTCTACTTTTTAACATAAAAATGTCGTCTGGAGAAGCATCCAAGAAGGCTAAAATCGCTCCGAAGGGCACTGAAGAACGCCCTGCCGATCCAGTTCAGCCAAAGGAGGCAGAAGCAGGCGAAGGTTCGTCTGCATCCAAGCCACCACGAGACATTATAGACTTTCTGCTTGAACCAGGAAGGACTGAAGAAGAGGAAACCATGAGAATGGCTGCTTGCAAGTTCCTCGTGGGTTCCAGCAAGGAAGTTCTAGGCTCTTTTGCTGACCGTGTTTTCGAGAAGGACGGCAGTGGTCCGCGTCCAAATGTAGAGAAGGATGATAGTGACCTTCCTTAATATCATGTACTATCATTCATGATGAAATAAAATTTGAATTTTATTTATGAATTTGAACTTGTCTAATGATTTACAAGTATTTACATTCATACATAATACTTCTTAAGGAACTTGCCATTGATAAGCATCATTGCAATTCGACCGTCGAGCTCTGAGAGTTGATAGGCTCCATTTGAGAAGACTTTGCTTACAACATAGGGACCTTTCCACTTTGCGTCGAATTTGCCTTTGCTCATATGAGTCATAGTCATAGGACGTCTGACCGTTAGAACGAGTTCTCTTTGCTGAAATGTTCTGACCTTAACTTTGCGGTTGAAAGTCTTAGAGATACGAGCTTGGTATAACTCAATATGTTGTTGAGCCATTAACCGCTTCTCTTCAAGTGCTTCTAATTCTTGAAGTCGAAGAAGATCGTTATTCTCTGTAGTAAGTTTGTTAGAAATGGTAATCCTTAAAGAAGGAATTTGCAGTTCTAGAGGAAGAACAGCTTCACAGCCATACACCAGAGAGAAAGGTGTAAAGCCTGTAGGATTGCGGACCGTAGTACGATAAGCCCATAGACATTCGCCAAGTTTCTCGCTCCAGTTTCGTTTATTAGTAGATACAAACTTCTTGAGGAGCTTGATGATGGTTTTGTTAAAGGCTTCAGCCAAACCATTAGCAGCAGGATTGTAGGCTGTCGAGGCGACGTTGTCAATCCGGTGATCATCGCAGAATCTAGTAAATTTCTGGCTGATGAATTGAGGTCCGTTGTTATGGATAATTCTTCGAGGTATACCAAATTTGTAGATGACGTAGTATTTAACGAAGTTGATGACACTACTGGTCTTGACTTCAGCCAGAGGTATAGCTTCAGCCCATTTAGAGAAGTAGTCCATTATTGCTAGTATGAACCGATGTCCTCTAGAAGAAGGAGGATTGATAGGACCTATGACATCCATGCCCCAAGCTTTGAAAGGCCAGGAAGCAGCAGTCGGATGTAGGAATTCCGATGGTTGATGAATGAAATATGCATGAATTTGACAAGCACGACATTTTCTTGCATATTCAATGGCGTCTGATACCATAGAGGGCCAATAATAACCCATGCGCCGGATGCGATCCTGCAGTTTAGGACCAGGTTGATGTGCTCCACAGACACCATCATGAGCTTCATGCAACACTTGTTTTGCTTCATCACCAGCAAGACAGCGTAAGAGAAGACCGTCATAAGTTCGCCGATAGAGTGTCTTGGTGGTTTGATTGTAGTAGAATCGGAGAGATCGTCGACGGACGCTCGTAGCTTCTTTAGGATCTTCAGGGAGTATATCATGAACTACGAAGTCGATGAAAGGAGTTCTCCAGTCTTCATCAATAACATTGACTTCAACAAAATTGCTGAACTCAATATTACGATTGTTTTCAATGCAGAACAATTCTCGGTTGGAGATAACCACTACCTGCTATCTTTTGATAGGGATAGCTAAGACAGCTGCAAGATTGGCCAGTGCATCCGCTTCGGTATTGCAAGCTCGTCGAACATAGTCAATAAAGAAAGCTTTGAATGATGTAGCTATGTTGATTGCTGCTTCATGATAAGGCACCAGATCTTGATGACGGACTTCATAAGTTCCTCTAACCTGGTTGACAACCAGCTTAGAATCACCGTAGACTTCGAGATATTCAACGTTCAGTTATTTGGCTAACTGAAGGCCGATGAGTAGAGCATTATACTCTGCTACATTGTTGGAGCAGGATTCATCTAGAGAGTAAGCTCTTTGGATGGTTGATCCGTCTGGAGAAACGAGAACAACTCCAACTCCTGCTACAATGGCACCATTCGGTCCGATCCTTGATGCACCATCAAAGAACAGACGCCAGGTTGGAAATTCTTCAGAGATCATGTTAACTTCCAACGTCTCGTCTGGAATTTTATCATATAGCTTGGATATTTCTTGTACGGGATGAGCCGCTAAGAAATCCGCCAGTGCTTGACCTTTGACAGACTTTTGTGGAACATATATCATGTCATATTGAGCTAGCAGGATTGCCCATGTGGCCAGCCGAGAATTGAGTGTGCTGGGCTTCTTCATGAGTACCCGAAGAGGATTAACTCGAGATATGACATGAATAGTTTGTCCAATAATGTAATGCCTTGTCTTCTGCACAGCGAACATAAGGACTAGACATTCTTTTTCAACCGGACTATAACGGTGTTCAGCTCCAATCATAGTACGACTGAGATAATAGATGGCCTGTTCATGACCTTCTTTATTCTTTTGGGCAAGTAAAGCACCCAATGAGTGATCTATAGCACAGACGTACATTAAGAATGGAATGCCAGAGATTGGTGGCACCAAGACTGGTGGGTTCATGAGATACCATTTGATGTCTTCGAATGCTTGTTGACATTCTTCAGTCCAAATGAAAGATACACCCTTCTTTATTAATTGAGTAAAGGGTCTGCAGCGTCCAGACAAGTTCGAAATAAATCTCCTGATGTACGCAAGTCGTCCTTGGAATCCTCGTAGCTCTTTTAGGTTGCGTAGAGGACGCATCTCTTGAATGGCTTTGATCTTCTCGGGATCTACGTGTATACCTTTAGAAGTAATGACGAAGCCGAGAAACTTGCCACTAGAGACACCCAAGAATGACTTGGTGGGATTCATTTTGAGTTGATGTTGGCGCATGAGATTGAAGATTGTTCTCAAATCTTGGATGTGATCTTCTTTTAGACGACTTTTGACGGCGATATCATCAACATAGCACTCAACAGTCTTGCAAAGATGATCTTTAAAGATAGAACTCATAGCCCGTTGGTAAGTTGCACCAGCGTTCTTGAGACCAAATGGCATCACTGTGTAACAGTAGACACCCCGAGGAGTGCGAAAAGAGGTATATTTTTCATCTTCGGGATTCATCTTGATCTGATTGTATCCAGAGAATCCATCCATGAAAGATATTCGCTCGAACCCACGGGTATTGTCGATCATGACGTCCGTGATAGGGAGAGGAAATTCATCTTTCGGACATGCTTCATTAAGATCCCGAAAGCCAATACAGACTCGAACTTTGCCAGTTTTTTTAGAACTGGAACAACATTGGCCACCCAGTCAGGATGTTGTTCTTCTCGAATAAAGCCACAAGCGATGAGCTTCTTGACTTCATCATCGATCGCGTCCATCATTTCTGGCTTGAAACGCCGTTGCTGTTGTTTAACAGGTTTTGCATTGGGCAAAATGTTCAGTTTGTGCGTAGCGATTTTGGGATCTAAACCTGGCATGTCTTCATAACTCCAGGCAAAGACATCGATGTATTCTTTAATAAGAAGAATCAACTCTTATTTGTCTACTTCTGGAAGATTCTTGCTGATGAAGATTGGACGAGGTGATCCACTTTCCCCTACATCAACTTGAACTAATTGATCTTCAGTAGGAGGTTCTTGTTGTTCAAAGCGAGTACCCATTGATTATCCATGTGTTGAGCCCAAGGATCTGTTTTTCAGGATTTTCTTCAACATCCTCGTCATAGCTTTCTGGAAGTTCGACGGAGACCATGTTAGATGATACAATCAGCCGATGGACTTCACCGATGCTCATGTCAGAATCCCAAGATCTGGAATCAGAAGAATTAGAGCGTTCTTCGCTGTCGGAGTCGGAGACTGCTGGGGATAAAATTGGAGGAGAAGCATATCCGAGACCTTTTTTAGTCCTGCCGTAGTCTCCAGATCATATCCCTGTTTTTGCATAAGGTATTTGGATTGGGGACTATAAAGATACAGAGACAGTCTTCTGGTGTCTGATTCAGGATCGACTTTCTCTATGGTGAAGGGCTGTGGATCATCCAGATCATATCCCTCCTTCGACTATACGATAAGCGTCTTCCACTGGAGTAAGCTGGTTTGCGGTGTAAACATTTGTCACCTGTGTGTAGGTGAGTGCCTATACCGTGTTCCATAGCATACATTGTACAAAGCTTATTAAGCTCGAGGTAGTTCAAAGATAGCCCTTTATTGATGAAGTAAGGTATCTTTTCTAACGAGATTATATCATCCGCAGAGGGAACATCAGTGTCGGCAGCCACATACTTGGCCAGTTCCGGTTCTTCTTCGGTCATCCCCTGTATAAATGAAGACTGAGAGGATGACCTGGGCAGCTTGATCATCAAAGGTTCTGTTGGTGGAGACGAACGTGGAGTTGTTGGCAAACTAGCGACCCCCAGTTTAGTACTCGATGGTGGACGGGGAGTAGTTGGTTCGCTAGCGACCCCCAGTTTGGTACTTGACGCTGGGCGGGGAGTTGTTGGTTCGCTAGAAGCTCCAGACTTTACATCGGGGTGACGATTCTTCTTGGGAAGATGTATCGTCATTGGCCTGTCAGAGGGGTTGAGCTTCTCTGCTTGTGGTTGGCTGACTCTCGGTAGCCTGATTGTCAGTGGCTCTTTTGTGGGTCTCGACGCTTGGCCGGACCTTGGCAGCCGGATTATCATTTGCCCTTCTTGTGCCGAGAGGCTGATCGCATCCTTACGCAGAGCGGCCATAAGGGGTGCAAATTTGCCAGGTTTACGAGCTTAAAGGTGGATCGTTAGAGGTTCTTCTGATCCTGAGACCATCTCAGTTCGAGTCTGTACATCTTCATCCAAGTGCCTCTTCGACTTCTCGTATAAACAGAAATCCGAGTAGTAGGATTCGACTCATTTGAAGGAATCGATGTCGGCAAATTCCGTCCTCACAAAGCCGTATTTTTCGACATATTTGAATCACTATTGCAGCGTGGAAGGCACGATCATATAATCGTGTATCCAGGAGCGCCCCAAGAGGATGTTGTAAGAAGTGTCCGCATCTATGACGTAACAGGTCACTTCTGACTGGAGGTCGCCAATTTAGCACTTCAAGCGAATCTTCCCAATTGAGTAGCTCCTGCCCGAATTGAAACTGCTGATGGCAGTGCTTGTTGGCGTCAAGCGATGCATAGAAATATGGAGATGATGTAGCAGATCCTTTGGAATGATGCTTATGGAAGAGCCAGGATCAATGTGCATTCGGTCCACCTTTTCATCCCCGATGTATCCGGTGTAGTATAACAGAGATTGTGCAGATTGGTTTTGATGAGCATATTCTGCGGAGTGAAGACAATGTTGGGCATCGCCCCTGTGCAAGCGCTATCTTGGAGATTTGCCGGCGGACTCTCTCCTGTGAGATTGGCCTGAGCCAGATAGGCGTCGGCATTCTGGAGTGCATCGCTTAGAGGTGCGCGTACATCCTTTGAGAGTCTCAGGAGCTCGTATAATGACAATTTGGCTGGTGTATTGGCCAATTGTGCCTAGATGTCGAAATTGTAGGGCCTCTCCAGCCCCTGAGGTGCATCTTTTCGGAGGGATTTGTCAAAGCGAGTCTCCTTCGGCCTAGGCTTGTCGGTCGTCGGAGGCTGAGACGGTCCCGGAGTGTCAACTGTAGCTGACTGATGATCCTCAGTCGAGTTATCAGCCACAGGTTGGATTGTGCCCCCGATCGGGTAACGACAGCCGTGACTTCTTTGATGTCTACCGAGATTGTGCGACAGGATCTGATTTTTCTACTCTTCTTTTTGCGAATGGAAGGTTGTGTGGACTGAGTCACCTCGAGTACCAGATTCGGATGGACCCACATGATTTCTACCCGTGATATGGTGAGGGGCACTAGACCAGCAGCCTGATCCCGAGGAGGTGGAAGATTAGCAATCTCTATTGTTGCCAGAGGGTCGGGGACCACGCCGTCTTGAGTCTCTGTTAGAGGAAAGCTGCCGAACTGTATGGATACCATGTTGGCTGTCACGGTTACCTCTTCGAAATTGATGGCCAGAGCGTTCGAATCAATAAGTTTTTGGATGTATCATTTTAGTTGGTAGCAGTCGTGTGTAGCATGGTGTACGTAGCGGTGGAAATGCAGTACTTTGGCTTCTCTATTTTCGTCGGCCGATGTTCCCGCCTTGGTGGAGGAAGCTGAATTCTGTCTCCTTGTATAAGCATGTCCAAGATGGGCTTGACGTGGCTGTCTTCGAAAGAGTAGGTTATTTGCGGCCATTGTTTGTCTGTCGGTCTTGGCTCAGGTTTCTGGGCTGTGTCGGCCACCATAGCCTGTTTGCCCCTGTTGTCCCGATTGTTGGAGGGGCTACCCCCATTGTCGTTGTTGGTATTGGGATGCTTGCCCTTGTTCTCTTCCTCCGAGATGTGCAATCCCAGTTGGCGAGCCTTCTTCAATCGTTCTTCGGCGCTAGTGGTACTGATGATAAACGTCTTCCAATCCTTAAATTGACTTTCGCCCATCCAGAGACTGATTGTTGGGAGCAATCTTTTTTGGCAAATTTCAATCAAGGAGGAATCCGGATTACCAGATGGCAACTTTATTGCGGTCTGGCAAAACCGCTCGATATAGTTCCTTGTCAGCTCCTTCTCCCCATGGACGATGTCCATGAGAGTGGACATTGTGACTCCGGCCCTACTTCGTAGAATCTTTCCAAGAATATGCGCTTGAAGCTGGCGAAGGAGTGGATGCAGTCGTCTAGCAGGTTGCGATACCAGTCGAAGGTGACCCCTTCCAATGCTCCAATGAATAATCGTGTGAGGATGGCATCGTCATGGGCAGATGGTCGGTGGTGACCTCGAAGTAAGTGATGTATCGACTTGCTGAGGTCTTTCCATCATAGGGATTGATGTTGAACGGCTTATATCTTGGTGGGAAGGGAACATCCCTCCATGCAGCGGGGTATGGTTGTCGTATTCTGAGGTCTTGAGAGTTTTCTCGGACGTGAAACATGGCTCGAAGCTCCTGGACCTCTCTTCTTGCTTCCCTGGCATCATCTGCAGCGGTGGGAGCCGTCATTTCAGAAGGATTATTGCCCGGGTTCGGTGCTGCTGAGTTCGAGTCTGCATTGACCGCAGGACCTACGCTTGTTTGGCCAGGCGTCCCTCCTTGTAGGGTTGGAAGAGCCACTTTGATCTTGTCCACAGACTTGACCAAGGCATACAGTATGGCCTCCAGAGTGTCGATGCATTGGCGATCACTGGAACCACCTTGATTATTGTCCGTCATGAACACCGTCCTTACATGAGGAGAGATGGAAGGGACGGTGGAGGATGTACCCTCCGAGTCGTACCCCTGTACCGAGAAGTCATCGGGGTATGTAGGAATGTTCTCCTCTGGTTCGGACTCAGAAGGAATAGTACCCCCAGCCTCAGAGCTTTCTTCGTCTTGAGAGTCGTGGACGTCCTCGGGGACGTCAGCACTTATTGTATCTGATGGGAGAGTTGTTTCCCTGGGCTCGTCTCCTTGGAACATCGGATTATCGTGGATGTTTGGAGGAGTGCTACCCCCAGTTCCAGCGACCCCCAGTGGTGTGGATGATGAATCACCCACTGCAGCAGATTTTGTTTTTGAGCGGATTCCTTGGAAAACTCCGGTGGAGGAGAACCGTTTAGATGACAGCTTCTTAGTCACAGTGGTTGAATTCTTTGGGCTGAAAATGTTCATCTTCTTCCCTTTCCCATCGGTGGAGATTTTCTCAGTAAAATTACAGGAGACAACAGGAGGCACCTCGTCTTCTGAGCTTGGTCGTTGTAGTCTTTGGAAGACAGACCGCCGGTCTTCTTGTACTGTTGAGTTGTCGCAACAGCAGTTGATAATGATTTGGGTGCAGTGACGTCCGTGGGAGGACTTTTTGCACACCGAGACCTCTTCCCTTTTTTTGCGTTTGTGGAGGATAACCTCACGCAAATCTGATGGGTCTGGAATGACCATGTTTGTTCCCTTGGTTTTGGAAGACTTTTGGGAACCGCTCTGTCCGTTTGCCGCCGGGGGCTGGACTCGAGTGGTTCTGTAAAACTTTCCATCAGAGGCCCGCATAATAGTATGTGGAGCGCTGGAATGGTCAGAGGTTGGGACAGTCGACTGAGCTTGCCGAGCTCGCGCTGCCCTTGACTTCTTCACTTGAGTGCCCGAAGGCGTAAAGTAGGAAGAGTCGGAATGATGCTACAGAGAGTCAGATATATTCTCTTGGGCATATGAGAGATCGGGACAATAGGAGAGGCGATCGAAGACTGAGTCTGAGCTGCGAGGAGCAGGAAGTATGCGGCTGGAGTTAGCGGTCTTCATGCGACTGGCAGTTGTAGCTGCATAGGCTTTCTTCATGCATTTTCTCCATGCGGCTGGAAGATCTGGCCACATAGACATTCTTCATGCGGCTGGCAGTTTCAGCCGCATAAGCAATATGCATGCGGCTGGTAGTTTTGGCGGTATGAGTGTTCGGCTTCCTCTTGGAGCATCTAGAATCACTCTTTGTCCCTGCTAGTTCAGCATCGTTGTGCTTTCCTCTGTCGGACTTGAGGACAGCAGAGTCCTCTATGGCTTGAAGTGGGGCCACATGAGAATCTCCTTCACCGTCTTGGGTAGCAGCGAGTACTCTGTCCAAGGCTTGGGGAGGAGAAAATGATTTTGGCCTCCACTCCCTGCGAGCCTTCTCTGTGCGGGTTTGCTTCTGGACCGGGCCAGCGCTCCCGTCGAAGAGCATTTCTTCAAACGCCTGTTGGTCCAAGCGGACGACCATCTTCTGTTGTGTGGAGCCATGTGAGCACCCTGAATTTTGGGTTGATTTTTTTAATTTTTTTTGATTGATTTAGTTTTGATAAATAATTTATTCTGTTATTTATCTTTAAGTGTACTTTTCCGTACCATTGATATTTGGAGTGTCAGGGATGTTCAACTCTGAAAATCTTCTTCATGAGTTTTATAGTAGACATAATTGCCTTCATGACGGTATATAGTGTCCCATCCAACTTGATCCCTTGTACTCTTTTTGCTTCGCACAACATTGGATCGATTTAGACCATTTGATTATTAATTATTTTTTGCACTCTTTTTCTTGATCATTTTTAGCACGTTACCGTGACTTTTGAATTGGGAGCACCAGACCAGTCATTCTCTTGAAACCAACTCATCATGCATGATCAACTCGAGACACTCTTCACCCTTGACCTTCGTGTCCCAGTCAGACACGCCATTTTGTGCTCCAATTTCTTCGCACAACTTTCCTGACACATGACCCAATTTTATTTCACCCCACGGTATCATATTCATTTTTTAACTTAATTTGTGGATACCCTGTCGACCAAAACCTGTCAGCCCCAATTATGGACATGGCCCACATTGAGCCTACTACCCGCACGACACTTGTGTCCCATTTATTAGAATTCCCATGTGCTACTTATTTACTCATGATCATCAACACCTATTTTTATTCAATTTTTGCACAATATCCGGTTTTGATCCAACCCGGCTCGACTGAACCCAGCCCAGCTTCATATTATCCTCTCTTATGACATCCTTACTTTCTTCGTCCAAAAATAATATTAAATACCCTATCTACCTATTTTTAATATTTGATGGAATTTCCGTTTATTTAAAATTTCATGGAATGACCAAATTCCCTACATGCTAATCCTATCCATTGGATTCTCTCATGAAATCCCAACCACCAATTTTCCCCATAGCAGCCAACATCCCTATTTCCCTCACTTGGCCGGCCCTAACATCTAGGGAAGGCTTTTTCTCTCTCCTCCCTCTCTCATAATTATTTCACTCTCTCTCTCTTCCTCTCATTTAATATCCTCAATCATCTCTCTCTCTCTCACATTTTAAACACACATACACCCAGCCAACCCCTTCCCGAACTCAGCCATGGCCGAGCCCAGCCATGGCCGACCACCACCAGCTCGGCCGGCCACCCACCACAGGCCGAGCCTCCTCCTACTTTCCTCCTCCTCTCCATCAACTTAACAATCATCACCACCATCAATACCATCATTTCCACCACCACTCAACCACTTCTTTCCACCACCACTTCGTCCACCATCACCACCGAGACCGCCACCACGTCCGCCGTGCCCTCGTCGGCCGGGCCGGGCCGTGCAGCCCCCTGCATGCAGCTGCAACTGCAGCAACAAGTGGGCGCAGCCGCGCGCACTCCGGCCGCGCGCACAGGCGGTGCAGCGCCGCCGCCGGCCGCACACCGGCGTGGTCGACCCCCACACGGGTGCGCCCCACTCCGACGAACTCTTCCCTGGCGGCCACTGTACTCCGGGACGCGCCGTCGAGACGATTCGTGCGTTTCGCACGAAGTTCCGTCGTGACGTGCGCGAAATCAAGTCCATTTTGGTGCTCCGTCGCAGCAACTTCGCGTACATTTTCCCAGGAATCCGACCATTAGATCGACAATTTTTTCGCTACGTCGCAATCTCGGTATATCCACCTTCACTCCTGTCAATTTTCGTCCGTTGATTTTATCGTTTGATACATCAAAACCGGCCACCAAGTTGACCGTTTAAATTGTATTAATTTTGGACAGTTTCGTAGGGTCAACTTCGTCAGCTTGTACCTCCTCCACCGCAGCTTCGTTTGGCATGCTACCAGTTCCTGTACGAAGCTGGTATAACCCTCGTGCTACCCCTCCAGCTTCGTTTCATTGTGAGCTTGTTTGATTGGTTGAATTCGACGCCAAAGTTGGTCGTCCGAATTCGTAATTTCCAACTTGTAAATTTCCATTTTTGAACGCGGGACTCCAGATTTTATTTATGACACCACCAGTAGACTCGTGGCGTCGTTCTGGCATGTTTTCATATAAAATTTGATAGATTTGGAGGACGTGGGCCCTGGCACGTTTTTCGGTGCAAAGTGGGTCCCACAGTCCGGTCAACAGGACTTTTTGATGCCGGCTCATCGAAATCCAATTCCGGATATACCGTTGAGTTCGTATCGTCATTCTGGACTCGTTGACATATAATTTGCTAGGTTTTGGTGGATATTGGATCCGACACGCATTTCGGTGCAAGTCGGATACCAATATCCAGGCCAACGGGTCATTTTGAGATCGACTCATCGGAATCCAATTATGGATATACCATTGAGTTTGTATCGTCATTCTGGACTCTTTGACATATAATTTGCTAGGTTTTGGTGGATATTGGAACCGACACGCATTTCGGTGAATATCGGATACCAATATCCAGGCCAACGGGTCATTTTGAGATCGGCTCATCGGAATCCAATTTCGGATATACCATTGAGTTCGTATTGTCATTCTGGACTCGTTGACATGTAGTTTGCTGAGTTTTGAGAACTTTGGCTCCGGCACGCATTTCCGTGCAAATCGAAATTTCAAGTTCTGGACAACGGACCAAATTAAGATCGGGTCAACTGAATCCAATTCTGGAGATACCGTTGGGTTCATATTGTCATTCTGGTTTCGTGCACATATAATTTGTTATATTTTATAGACTTGTTTTCTTGCACATTTTTTGGTGCAAAATGGCTCCGACACGGACACCGTTTTGACCCAAAATTATCTTTTTGCCCTTGTGTCCAAATTGGACCGATGGGTAGGCTATTCTAGCTAATTTGACCATTCTGGACACGTTGGCGATATTTACTTCATCGTCCGACAATGTTTGTTGATAGTTTCTCTGAGTTTAACCTTTTTATAATTTATTAATAATTAATTCTTATAATATTCGTATTTTAGAATTAGTATAACGAAACTGAGATCAGTCAATTCCAGTGATCTCATATCACTGAAATTGACAAGATGGATATGTGGAACATTATAATAAGATTATTAACTTTACCGTTGATCTTCTTATCTCGATTTACGTGTCGTAAGTTTCGACGTACGAATAACGAAGTACACTTTATATCTTTAATAATTAGACTAGAATTGACCCTGTTTGACCAGAGTTGACCAGTTGACCCAAAGTCAACTGTAAGTCAACACTTGACCTAGTTTGACTAGATTATTGACCAGAGTTGACCTAGAGTTGTTTTGACTTAGAAGAACCTAGGATAAAATAGATTGCTTGTAGAGATTTATTTATTACAACTTGAACACCTTGTAACCCGTGTTGCTTTAAATAGGACTCTGTGGCTTCAGTTGGATCCCCTATACTTATCAGCTGTTCAGGTTATCAGGCGAGTACATTTCCTGATCATTTCATATCCTACTTAGAATTATTTCCTGCATTAAATTACTTTACTAGCTACTGTCACGTTGGTCACACGGATTGGTCCTATATGGATCCCTTCTTGAGATGTTATCCTTAGGGAGCATCGGGTACTACATGTTCTGTGCGTTTTACTTACATGGCGTATCACTATGCTTCATTGGTTCTTTGATCACTTGTGACATATACTCTTATGATCACAGAGTCTCCTATAATCTCTTATTCCATTTACTGGGTATCCTAGAATCTTCTAAAATCTCCATTTATGGGACATCCATGTATCACCCTTCGGGGGCCTTTGCATGGAATTATAACATAACCTGGTTGGATCCTTCTGTATTGATTGGGGGTACAGGGGAGTAGAAATAGACATGTGAATACTATCCAAGTAGTGTAGCATCAGAATCTTTTCCATAGTGTAGCATCAGAATCTCCTATGCCATTTACATATCTATATTATACTCTGATTCACTAGCCACTGTTAGTCTCTATCTATAGTAGATATTTCTATTACAGCTTTCTCTCTCTGTTTACATACTGTATTTCTTTCAGTACCTGTATCTTACTTTACTGCATGATTATATTTTCTAACCTGCTATGAACTGTTGAGATGTATTGTGCTTGCTCCTGTCCTGACTGGACCTGTTGATAAATTTTACAGATAACTTGGAGGTTGCCTGCTAGCCTAGAGGAGACACAGTAGAGGTTGTATAGATAGCTAGGGTTTGCTCATAGTTTATTTTCAGTTGTCTTGAGTTGTATTTATGGATTACTGTATTTGAGCTTTGAGATGTATTTCTGGATTTGTGTATCTTAGACACTTAGACTTCTATCTGCTGTATCTCTTTTGAATTTCATGTTTTATCTTTCTTTAGGCTCTACCTTAGATGTGATTGAGTTTACATTCTACTATGTCACCCCCATTCGGGAAGTATAAACTGTTTGTCCTTATACTGCTAGATGCATGAGACCTAGGACAGCGTTCTACCGCCGACACTGCGGCGTAGGCTGGGCGTTGTTACGTTCTCGTGCCCTTACTCTAGGGTGCAGGTCGTGACTCGTTTTTAGTGGTGGCCCATGCAGGTCGAGTTTGTGTAGTGGTATTCGAACTAGAGTACCACTACAGCCTGCAGTAGGATTAGGATATATTTTGAAGATACTCAATCACAGTTAGGATCCCTTGAGAGATTCCTGGGACGACCCTTGAGAATCTTGTTTAACTCCGATTTGAAAACTCTTCTCCCCTTGATTTGATTTATCTTTACTTTCTGTTGTTGGATTTGATTTTTATGGATTATCGTTGAATTTGAGTTTGTATTTATTGATTTTAATGAAAGATTGTTGAATTTTCAATCTTGATGTTAGCTGTAGCATCCGAGTTTGTATTTATATGATTTGAAGGATTTTTGTTCATTTTTGAATCTTGATGTTCGTTGATAAATTTGATTTGATTTTGGGTATTCATCGTTGATTTAATTTAAATTTTGTCAAGATGAAATTATATGGGCTAGGTCATCTAAGTTTTGGAATCTAGTCTTCTATAGTCACATTAGCCAGCATGGTGAGGACATATAGTCTGATTTTGGATATATTTCTCGGGTGTGGGAATTTAAGGTTTTTGCTGCCAAGCTAGCGGTATTGCATAATTGTTAAATACCATGATTCTAGAGGTATGTGCCTAAGTCGAGGACTTTGTGATTATCGTAGCTTTGTTTACTAGTATGACGGGGATTTAGAGTACCATGATTTTGGATAGACGCATATGATTATCAGATTGCACCTTAAATATTTTTAACACGTTTTCTCTACTTTTGTTTCAGTCTTTCAAAAAAAAGGAATTATTACTTATTGTTTTGTTTTGCTTCTCATTATTTAACTTAGGAGTAGCTTTAGCTGTTTTATAGACCTTTGTGTAACTTATTACGAATTTTTTCTTAATACAATGAATCGATGATTTTGTTAGACCTTATCTTGGATTTGATATTATAATTCTAGTTTCAAAATAGGTTCCTCTTTTAAACAGATAAGCAGAACAGATTCTATTATCATTCTTTTCCTGCCAATATTTTATTACCATCATTCCTTGTCTTATATAACTGTCATGATTATATCAATTCCGCCTCGTATCTAATTATGTCAGCTATACCTTGAAACCCTCGAATCTTCATATCATTTTTCCTGAGACATGTTGAGGAAATAACGTAAATTATCTAGTTCGGAAGTGACGTAATTGGTTATCGTAGGATGATTTTGTAGGAATCAGAATGTTGGATGTCAAATATGAAAAAAAAATTGAAAGGTGGTAAAGGTTTAGAATGGAATCGAGTGATGAAGGTTATCAATTTAGAAACAATCGCAGAAAATTTTGGTTATGAGTAATTCATGGATGTATTTCAAAAAAAAAACTGATAAGGATATCAGAGGTCAACCTAGTTTTGAGAACTTAGAAAATCTTGGTTATTTATTCTTGGGAACTATTACAAGGCTATGTAGAAATTTAGAGATGGAAAGGAGAATTTAATTGTATTCTATGATTATGCGAAGTTGAACTAGATATTGTAAGAGGGTGACTAGAGACAGAGAGAACACAAGAATTTTAAGCTATAGGAATTATTTTTACATGGTTGGAGAAAATTGTAGAATTCAAATGGGAAAATAATTGAAGGTGAACGTTGAAGAAATATGAAGGTTGATTTATAAACAAGAATAAATTTTGTATGACATAGTAGTATTGGAGTTGAGTAAATACGAGACTCGATTAAACAAGTTCAAATATTTCATAAACTGGATTTAGAGGTTTCGGATCTAAATTAAAACGAGGTGAAGGAATTTGGAAATTTGATTAAATGAATAAGTGTTGAGTCCTAAATAAGAGGGGTATGTTTCGTGGAAAATGTTTTAGAAGTTAGAAATTTTGTCTATGGTGATCATGGTAAAGGTTTAGATGACTGAAGGTTATAAAATTTCGATGATAGTCACATGAAGGTTGATTTTGATATTGGGACTTGTGAAAAAAATATGGTTTGGCAAATGATAAACTGATAGTATTAGAGAGAGATGATTTACTGACTTCGTATGAAATCTTTTCCAGTTTTTCTCTAAAAGGGTTTTTTTTCAATATCATTGAATCATAGTTTCCTTAATCACGACCAAATCGACTTCGATTATCTTTTCTTATCATATTAATATCTTGGGTTGTACTCAATTGAATTAAATTTGATTGTGACCTGAATCTCCATCCCCGTATGTTCGTTCTCAGACTTTGTTGAACCTGTCCTCCATATTGCCCTAATCTTGATTTCCCCAATTTGATCAACTTAGATCGTATCGAGACAAAATATTCTTAATATATATTATTATTGGATTTCCATGTAAGTGGCTTTCATTCCTTAACTTTTGATTTTGATTTTTCTGAACCCTTTATAGAAAATTGGTAGTTATCTTTATTTTATTTTTTGGTGAGTACCAGTTTTTATATAGGATGGTAGACTGCCTTACAGTTTTGATGATTTGTTATTTCTGCATCCTTTCTAGTTTAGCACCCTAGATTGCTTGTGTGTTTTGATACCCTATGACCAATTCGGTTAGCATAACTAGTATACCTAGATGAGACTTTCACTGCAACCGTATGCCATTCTTTTTTTGATGGTATGATTTATTTAAGTTCTGGGACTTGATTGTGGGGGTTTGACCTAAAAGGAGTACGAACATTTTAATTTTGAGGACAAAATTTTTATAAGGTGGGTAGGATGTGAGCACCCTGAATTTCGGGTTAATTTTTTTAATTTTTTCTTATTGATTTAGTTTTGATAAATAATTTATTCTGTTATTTATCTTTAAGTGTACTTTCCCGTGCCATTGATATTTGGAGTGTTAGGGATGTTCAACTCTGGAAATCTTCTTCATGAGTTTTGTAGTGGACATGATTGCCTTCATGACAGTATATAGTGTCCCATCCAAACTTGTTCCCCTGTACTCTTTTTGCTTCGCACAACTTCGGGTCGATTTAGACCATTTGATTATTAATTATTTTTCCCACTCTTTTTCTTGATCATTTTTAGCACGTTACCGTGACTTTTGAATTGGGAGCACCAGACCAGTCATTCTCTTGAAACCAACTCATCATGCATGATCTACTCGAGACACTCTTCACCCTTGACCTTCGTGTCCCAGTCAGACACGCCATTTTGTGCTCCAATTTCTTCGCACAACTTTCCTGACACGTGACCCAATTTTATTTCACCCCACGGTGTCACATTTATTTTTCAACTTAATTTGTGGGTACCCTGTCGACCAAAACCTGTCAGTCCCAATTATGGACATGGCCCACATTGAGCCTACTACCCGCACGACACTTGTGTCCTATTTATTGGAATTCCCATGTGCTACTTATTTACTCATGATCATCAACACCTATTTTTATTCAATTTTTGCACAATATCCTGTTTTGATCCAACCCGGCTCGACTGAACCCAGTCCAGCTTCAAATTATCCTCTCTTATGACATCCTCACTTTCTTCGTCCAAAAATAATATTAAATACCCTACCTATTTTTAATATTTGATGGAATTTCCGTTTATTTAAAATTTCATGGAATGACCAAATTCCCTACATGCTAATCCTATCCATTAGATTCTCTCATGAAATCCCAACCACCAATTTTCCCCATAGCAGCCAACTTCCCTATTTCCCTTACTTGGCCGGCCCTAACATCTAGGAAAGGCTTTTTCTCTCTCCTCCCTCTCCCACAATTATTTCACTCTCTCTCTCTTCCTCTCATTTAATATCCTCACTTATCTTTCTCTTTCACATTTTAAACACACACACACCCAGCCAACCCCTTCCCGAACTCAGCCATGGCCGAGCCCAGCCGTGATCGACCACCAGCAGCTCGGCCGGCCACCCACCACAGGCCGAGCCTCCTCCTACTTTCCTCCTCCTCTCCATCAACTTAACAATCATCACCACCATCAATACCATCATTTCTACCACCACTCAACCACTCCTTTCCACCACCACTTCGTGCACCATCACTACCGAGACCGCCAATCTCCGTGGTGACGCGCACGGAATCAAGTCCATTTTGGTGCTCCGTCGCAGCGACTTTGTGCACATTTTCCCGGGAATCTGACTGTTGGATCGGCGATTTCTTCGCTCTGTCGCAATCTCGATATATCCACCTTCACTCCTGTCAATTCTCGTCCGTTGATTTTATCGTTTGATAGATCAAAACCGGCCACCAAGTTGACCGTTTAAATTGTATTAATTTTGGACAGTTTCGCGGGGTCAACTTCGTCAGCTTGTACCTCCTCCACCGCAGCTCCGTTTGGCGTGCTACCAGTTCCGGTGCGAAGCTGGTATAACCCTCTTGCTACCCCTCCAGTTTTGTTTTATTGTGAGCTTGTTTGATTGGTTGAATTCGACGCCAAAGTTGGTCGTCCGAATTCGTAATTTCCAACTTATAAAATTCCATTTTTGAACATGGGACTCTAGATTTCATTTTTGACACCACCAGTAGACTCGTGGCGTCGTTCTGGCATGTCTTCATATAAAATTTGTTAGATTTGGAGGATGTGGGCCCTGGCACATTTTTTGGTGCAAAGTGGATCCCACAGTCCGGGTCAACGGGACTTTATGACGCCGGCTCATCAGAATCCAATTCCGGATATACCGTTGAGTTCATATCGTCATTCTGGACTCGTTGACATATAATTTGCTAGGCTTTGGTGGACGTTGGATCCGGCACGCATTTCGGTGCAAGTCGGATGCCAATATCCAAGGCAACGGGTCATTTTGAGATCGGCTCATCGGAATCCAATTCCGGATATACTGTTGAGTTCGTATCGTCATTCTGGACTCGTTGACATATAATTTGCTAGGTTTTGGTGGACATTGGATCCGGCACGTATTTCGGTGCAAGTCGGATACCAATATCCAGGCCAACGGGTCATTTTGAGATCGGCTCATCGGAATCCAATTCCGGATATATCGTTGAGTTCGTATTGTCATTCTGGACTAGTTGACATGTAGTTTGCTGAGTTTTGAGAACTTTGGCTCTGGCACGCATTTCCGTACAAATCGAAATTCCAAGTTCTGGTCAACGGACCAAATTGAGATCGGGTCAACGAAATCCAATTCTGGAGATACCGTTGGGTTCGTATCATCATTCTGGTTTCATAGACATATAATTTATTATATTTTATAGACTTGTTTTCTTGTACATTTTTCGGTGCAAAATGGCTCCGACACGGACACCTTTTTGACCCAAAATTACCTTTTTGCCTTTGTGTCCAAATTGGACCGATGGGTAGGCTATCCTAGCTAATTTGACCACTCTGGACACGTTAGCGATGTTTACTTCATCGTCCGACAATGTTTGTTGATAGTTTCTCTGAGTTTAACCTTTTTATAATTTATTAATAATTAATTCTTATAATGTTCGTATTTCGGGATTAGTACAACGAAACTGAGATCAGTCAATTCCAGTGATCTCACATCGCTGAAATTGACAAGATGGACACGTGGAACATTATAATAAGATTATTAACTTTACTGTTGATCTTCTTATCTCGATTTGCGTGTCGTAAATTTCGACGTACGAATAACGAAGTACACTTTATATCTTTAATAATTAGACTAGAATTGACCCTGTTTGACCAGAGTTGACCAGTTGACCCAAAGTCAACTGTAAGTCAACACTTGACCTAGTTTGACTAGATTATTGACCAGAGTTGACCTAGAGTTGTTTTGACTTAGAAGAACCTAGGATAAAATAAATTGCTTGTAGAGATTTATTTATTACAACTTGAACACCTTGTAACCTGTGTTGCTTTAAATAGGACTCGGTGGCTTCAGTTGGACACCCTATACTTATCAGCTGTTCAGGTTATCAGGTGAGTAAATTCTTTGATCATTTCATATCCTGCTTAGAATTATTTCCTGCATTAAATTACTTTACTGGTTACTATCACGTTGGTCACACGGATTGGTACTATATGGATCCTTTCTTGAGATATTATCCTTAGGGAGCATCGGGTACTACATGTTCTGTGCATTTCACTTACATGGCGTATCACTATGCTTCATTGGTTCTTTGATCACTTGTGACATATACTCATATGATCACAGAGTCTCCAATAATCTCTTATCCCATTTACTGGGTATCCTAGAATCTTCTAGAATCCCTATTTATGGGACATCCATGTATCACCCTTCGGGGGCCTTTGCATGGAATTATAACATAACCTGGTTGGATCCTTGTGTATTGATTGGGGGTACGGGGGAGTAGAAATAGACATGTGAATACTATCCAAGTAGTGTAGCATCAGAATCTTTTCCATAGTGTAGCATCAGAATCTTCTATGCCATTTACTTGTCTATATTGTACTCTGATTCACTAGCCACTGTTAGTCTCTATCTATAGTAGATATTTCTATTACAGCTTTCTCTCTCTGTTTACATACTGCATTTCTTTCAGTACCTGTATCTTACTTTACTGCATGATTATATTTTCTAACCTGCTATGAACTGTTGAGATGTATTGTGCTCGCTCCTGTCCTGACTGGACCTGTTGATAAATTTTACAGATAACTTGGAAGTTGCCTGCTATCCTAGAGGAGACACAGTAGATGTTGTATAGATAGCTAGGGTTTGCTCATAGTTTATTTTCAGTTGTCTTGAGTTGTATTTATGGATTACTGTATTTGAGCTTTGAGATGTATTTCTGGGTTTGTGTATCTTAGACACTTAGACTTCTATCTGCTGTATATCTTTTGGATTTCATGTTTTATCTATCTTTCTTTATGCTCTACCTTAGATGTGATTGAGTTTACATTCTACTATGTCACCCCCATTCGGGGAGTATAAACTGTTTATCCTTATACTTCTAGATGCATGAGACCTAGGACAGCGTTCTACCACCGACACTGCGGCGTAGGCTGGGCGTTGTTACTATCTCGTGCCCTTACTCTAGGGTGCGGGTCGTGACTGTAGAAGCATGGAAAATATCAGAATAATGGTCTATGCGGCTCCGGGTAAGAAGCCCATGCGGCTCATACAGGAGCTGCCTTATGCAGTTCAAAGAAGACTCTCAGTCTCATGCGGTTCGGGAGTGTATGCGGTTCAGCAGGAATATGCGGCTCGATCGACGCCACGTGTCCCCTTGTGATCCTTCCCTACAGCTGGCCATTTGAGTAGTGGCCTCATTTAATGCTCTGACACGACTCGACGACCGTGACGGCTCTGGCATAAAGTGTCATAATGGTTCTGCCATAATGACAGACTCTTTGGGAAAAGAAGAAAATCTCTGACCCGATCTGTCAGAAGTCCTAGATTGCCACGTGGCAAGTCTCATGCGGCTTAAATGGAGAACAGCTTCATGCGGCTCACTGAGAAGTCACCCTATATGACCAGCAGAAATCAGCCATATGCGGCCCACCGAGAGCCCAGTCCCTGCGGCTCAATACAACGCTAGCTTATGCGGCTCGTAGAGACTATGCATATGCGGCTCATTGATAGTTCATCCCCTGCGGCTCAATAAAGCGTTGTCCTATACGGCTCACGAAGATTATCTCCTTGTGGTTCAAGTGTTGTCTATCCTATGCGGCTCTGGCAGGACCCACAATTAAAACACGTGGCATCGGATCAATCAAGGATTTAACCGAATCCCAACAAGTATATTTGACATCATCATCATAATTACTGAAGGTCAGGGCATATCAGTTATCATCAAGCCAATGGGACACGTGGCGAGCAATCGGACATTGGTATAATCAATCATGAAGATTTAAAGCAGTTAACATTAACTGCTCACCAGATTCGGTGCTATCCGCATTAATGGCCTAGATTCATTGTAATCAGGATCAAGGGTTCAGATAGATTGAAGGAGCGCCGACATTCCAAACAAATGATCATTAGCAAACCCTAATGATCACACCCCACTCTTATAAATAGCCAGCATCATTTCCTTGCAAAGACCCCCGGCAACAAAAAAAGAATAAAAAAAAGAGAGACAGATATACAGAGAGAGCTTCCCCCTTTTCGATAATCACAAAGAGAGAGAGAGAAGTTAGGAGAGCAACACGAGGAGAGCAAGAAGAACATTTCTTCGTCAAACGCCAAGCAGATCTTCTACGAGCCAAGGTTGCGTACCGATCGTCCAAGGAGTAAGGCAGAGCGGCCGTCGCTTTCCCGAGCCTCTATCGTCACCCCCCAGAATAAAAAATAAACAATTGTGCTTAGACTGCTGTACCTAAGTTTTCGTCCCTAGGCTTTCTTTGTACAAGCGAGTTGGTAACGTAAAGTAAAAGTCCAATCCTCCGATAATTGTTCTGCTCTTTTATATTTCATGGCAAACACGATGGCGACTCTGCTGGGGACAAACTTCTCCACGGCTGAGGTGTTGGTGGCGCAATCGGAGGCAGCCAAACTTGGCTCCACACAACAGAAGATGGTCGTCCGCTTTGACCAACAGGCGTTCGAAGAGATGCTCTCTGAAGGCAGCGCTGGCCCGGTCCAGAAGCGCACCTGCACCATGAAGGCTCGCAAAGAGTGGAGGCCAAAATCATTTGCTCCTCCTTAAGCCCTCGATGAGATAGCCTCTGTTGCTCAAGACGGCGAGAAGGACTCTCCTGCGGCCCCACTTCAGACCGTAGACAACTCTGCTGTCCCCAAGTCCGGCAGAAGAAAGCACTATGATGCTGGACTTGCAGGGGCAAAGAGGAACTCTACGCGATCCGAGCCGCAGAAGGGTATTAGCCGCAGGAAGAAAGCCCATGCGGCTACATCCGCCGACCGCATGAAGAAAACTCATGCGGCCACATCTGTCAGCCGCATAACTTATGCGGCTACAGTTGCCAACCGCATGGATGAGACTCATGCGGCTATTAAAGTCAATCGTTTGCAGAAAACCCATGCGGCCACAGATGCCAACCGCATGCGGCCAGCCTGTACGGTCGTGACTCCTAGCCGCATAAGAACTCATTCGACGACAGAAGACAACCGCATGCAGACAGCCTGCACGGTTTCCACTCCCAGCCGCATAGCATCCGTTCTATGCTCCTCTCGGTCAATTTTCGACCGTCTCTCGTACGGTCCGAACCCTGATGATTCTCTGGATGATAAGCCAGACTCTGTGGTATTCAACCTGGACTCTTCCTATTACGCACCCACAAGTGCTAAGAAGAAGAAGTCTAGGGCAGCGCGGGCTCATCAAGCCCAGACAGCTGCCCCAACCTCTGACTATCGGAGCGTCCCGCTGATTATCACGCGGGCCTCTGATGGAAAGTTGTATAGAACCGCTCGAGTCCAGTCCCCAGTGGCAAACGGACAAAGTGGTTCCTCTGACCCGCGTAAGGCTATCCTCTACAAACGCAAGAAAAGAGAAGGGGCCTCGGCGTGCAAAGAGTCCTCACATGGACGTCACTGCACCCAGATTATCGTCAACTGCTGCTGCAACAACAAGGCAGTGACGGAAGATCGGCCGTCCGTCTTCCAAAGATTATAGCATCCGAGCTCGGAGGACGAGGCACCTCCTGTTGCCTCCTGCAATTCCGCACAGAAAGTCCCCACTGAGGGGAGAGGGAAGAAGACAAGCATCTCCAGCCCGAAGGTGTCAACTACTACAGCTAAGAAACCGTCGTCTAAATGGTTGTCCTCCACCGGAGTATTCCAACATACCCGTTCGAAGACGAAACCTGCTGCAGTGGGAGGTTCGTCGTCCGCATCACTGGGGGTCGTCAGAACTGGGGATAGCACTCCTCCGAACATCCACGATAATCCGACATTCCAAAAAGACGAACCGGAGGAAGCAATTCTCCAGACAGATGCAACAGATGCCGACGTCCCCGAGGACATCCAAGACGAAGCAAGCTCCGAAGCTGGGGGTACTGTTCCTTCCGAGTCCGAACCCGAAGAGAACATTCCCACATATCCCGATGATTTCTCGATGCACGGGTATGACTCAGCGGGCACATCCTCCACCGTCCCTTCCGTCACTCCTCACGTAAGGACGGTATTCATGACGGACAACAATCAAGGTGGTTGCAGTGATCGCCAACACATCGATACTTTAGAGGCCATACTGCACGCCTTGGTCAAGTCTGTAGACGAGATCAAAGCGGCTCTTCCTACTCTGCAGGGAGTGACACCTGGCTAGACAAGCGCGGGTCCCGTAATCAACGTAGATTCAAATTTAGCGGCACCGAACCCGGGCAATAATCCTCCCGAAATAACGGTCCCTACCGCGACAGATGAGGCCCGAGAAGTAAGGAGAGAGGTTCAGGAGCTCCGAGCCATGTTCCACGCCCGAGAAAACTCTCAAGACCTCAGAATACGGCAACCATATCCTGCTGAATGGAGGGATGTTCCATTCCCACCAAGATATAAGCCGTTTAATATCAACCCATATGATGGCAAGACTTCAGCAAGTCGGTACATCACTTACTTTGAGGTCACTACCGACCATCTGCCCCATGATGACGCTATCCTCACGCGGTTATTCATTGGGGCATTGGAAGGAGTCGCCTTCGATTGGTACCGCAACCTGCCAGACAATTGCATCCACTCCTTCGCTGGTTTCAAGCGCTTGTTCTTGGAGAGATTCTATGAGGTAGGGCAGGACGTCATAATGTCTACCCTCATAGACGTCGTCCAAGGAGAGAAAGAGCTGACGAGGAATTACATTGAGCGGTTTCGTCAAACCGCAATGAAGTTACCATCTGGCAATCCGGACTCTTCCTTGATCGAAATTTGCCAAAAGAGACTACTTCCAACAATTAGTCTCTAGATGGGCGAAAGTCAATTCAAGGACTGGAAGGCTTTTATCATCAGTGCTACAAGTGCCGAAGAACGATTGAAGAAGGCTCGCCAACTGGGGTTGTATATCTCGGAGGGTGAGAACAAAGGCAAGCGTCCCAACACCAGCAACGACAATGGGGGTAACCCCTCCAACAACCGGGACAACAGAGACAAGCAGGCTATGGTGGCCGATACAGCCCAGAAGCCTGAGTCACAACCAGCAGACAAACAATGGCCTCAAATCACTTACTCTTTTGAAGACGGCCACGTTAAGCCTATCCTGGATATGCTTATACAAGGAGATAGAATTCAGCTTCCTCCGCCAAGACGAGAACCTCGGCCGGCGGATCTGGAGAACCCAAAGTTCTGCCATTACCACCGCTACGTCCACCATGCTACACACGACTGCTACCAACTGAAACGGTATATCCAAAACCTCATCGATTCGAACGCTCTGGCCATCGATTTCGAGGATGTAACCGTAGCAGCCAACATGGTGTCCGTACAATTCGGCAGCTTCCCTCCAACAGAGACTCAAGACGGTGTTATACCCATCCCTCTGGCAACGATGGAAATTGCTAATCTTTCGCCTGCTCGTGATCAAGCTGCCGGTCTAGTACCCCTCACCACATTACGAGGGGAAATCATATGGGTCCATCCGAACCTAGTACACGAGGTGACTCAGTCTACTCTACCTTCTAAGAAGAGAAGTGGAAAAGTCAGATCCTGCCGCACCGCCTCGGCAGATGGAGAGGAAGTCTCGGTCGTCGCTACTCGATCTGGAGCACAATCCCAACCGGTGGCCGAGAACTCGACTGATGATCACCCTCCAGCCACCACTGACGCTCCAGGGCCGCCTCAGCCTCCGACGACCGACAAGCCTAGGCCGAAGAAGATTCGCTTTGACAAGTCCCTCCGAAAAGAGACACCTCAGGGGCTGGAAAGGCCCTACAACTTTGACATCTTGGCTCAATTGGCCAATACACCGGCCAAATTGTCTTTATATGAACTCCTGAGGCTCTCAAAGGATGTCCGCACGTCTTTGAGTGATGCACTCCAAAATGCCGACGCATACTTGGCTCAGGTCAACCTCACAGGAGATAATCAACCTGCAGATCTCCAAGATAGTGCGTGTACGAGAGCAATGCCCAATATCGTCTTCTCTCGTAAGACATGCTCATCAAAACTAACCTGCACGATCGCCCGTTATACTACACTGGATATATCGGCGACGTAAAGGTGGACCGAATGCACATTGATCCTGGGTCTTCCATAAGCATCATTTCGAAGGGTCTGCTACATCATCTTCGCATTCCGATGCATCGTCTGACCCCTATAAGCACCGCCATTAGCGGTTTCAATTCGGGCAGGAGCTACCCGATAGGGAAGATTCTTTTGAAGTGTCAGATTGGCAATCTCCAATCAGAAGTCACCTGCTACGTCATATATGCCGACACTTCTTACAACATCCTTTTGGGGCGGCCTTGGATACACGATTACATGATCGTGCCTTCCACGCTGCACCAATGCTTCAAATATGTCGATAAGCATGGCTTCGTGAGGACAGAATTTGCTGATATCGATCCCTTCAAAGGGGTCGAATCTTATTACTCAGACTCTTGTCTGTACGAAAAATCAAAGAAGCACCTGGTCGAAGAAGATGCGCAAGCTCATACCAAGACAGCCACAGGATCAGAAGAACCTCTAACGATCCACCTCCAGGCTCGCAAACCAGGCAATTCTGTACCCCTTACGGCCACTCTACATAAGGACGCAATCAGCCTCTCGGCACAGGAAGAGCAGTTGAGAATCCGGCTGCCAAGGTCCGGCCAAGTGCCAAGACCCACAACAGGGCCGCTTACCATCAGTCTGCCGAGAGTCGGTCGGCCCCAAACAGAAAAGCTCAATCCCTCCGATAGACCGCTGACGATACGCCTTCCCAAGAAGGGTCGTCACCCCGATACGAGGTCTGACACTTCGAGCGAACCGGCCACTCCTCGCCCCACATCGAGTGCCAAACTGGGGGTTGCTAGTTTACCAACAACTCCACGATCTACTCCGCCAGTTGAGCCTCTGAAGATCAAGCTGATTAGGTCGCCCTCTCAATCTTCATTTATACAGGAGGTAGCCGAAGAAGAACCGGAACTAGCCAAGAATGTGGCTGCCCACACCGATGCCCCCTCCACAGATGATGTAATCCCTCTAGAAAAGATTCCTTATTTCATCAATAAAGGGCTATCTTTGAACTACATCGAGCTCAATAAGCTATGTACAATGTATGCTATGGACCACGGTATAGGCACTCACCTACACACACAAGTGACAAATGTATATACCGCGATCCAACTTACTCCAGCAGAAGACGTCTACCGAATATTCGAGGGAAGGGACCACCCAATTATCTTCGGCCGGAAAGATGATCCGTACCCCTTCACCATAAAAGAAGTCGATCTTGGGTCAGATACCGGGAGACTGCCTCTGTATCTTTATAGCCCCCAGTCCAAATATCTCATGCAGAAACAAGGATATGATCTGGAGACTACACCAGGTTTGAATTACGGCACTGGACGGCGACTACCTTTGAAGCCCCCAGTACCGTCCAGTAAACCACGGGACTACTATAGCAAAACTCGATGTGGACTAGGGTATGTAACTCCCACGACGACTCCTGAGAGTTCAGATGAAGAATGTGATTGGCAGTCACATTCAACTGGGTCACCAACTTCCGACTCGGATACCAGCATCGGAGACATGTTCAGATAAGTCCTGTCAGTCAATATGGCATTCGTCGACGCTTACGAAGAAGACGAAGACATTCCCGAAATCCTCGAGCTAGAGCCGTGGGCCCAACAGCTGGACGCACAATGGGAAAAGCAGTTCGAACAGAGAGAACCTCCTACGGAAGATGAAGTTATGCAGGTCGACCTCGACAGCGAGTCCTCTCCAAAGCCAATCTTTGTCAGTAAGAGCTTAACAAACGGAGTGCGAGAATCGCTGCTGAAACTTGTCAGAGAATATATCGACGTGTTCGCATGGAGTTACGAAGACATGCCGGGATTAGACCCCGATATTGCTCTTCACAAGCTCAACATACGGCCAGATGCAAAGCCAGTCAAACAGCAACAACGACGCTTCCGCCCAGGCGTCATGGCTGCGATCGAAGCCGAAGTCAACAAGCTAATAGCCAGCGGCTTCATTCGTGAGGAGAAACATCCTGACTGGGTCGCCAACATAGTTTCGATCCTTAAGAAAAATGGGAAGATCCGAATCTGCATCGACTTCCGTAATCTGAATGAGGCATGTCCGAAAGACGAATTCTCCCTCCCTATCACAGACATCATGATCGACAACACATACGGCTTTGAACGTATGTCATTCATGGATGGATTTTCGGGATACAATCAAATCAAGATGTCTCCCGACGACGAAAAGCACACATCATTCCGAACACCGATTGGCACATACTGCTATATAGTTATGCCATTCGGTCTAAAGAATGCTGGCGCCACATATCAGCGAGCCATGAGTATCATTTTCAGAGAACATTTGCGCAAGACAGTGGAATGCTATGTCGATGACATCGCCGTCAAAAGTCGCCGTAAAGAAGATCATCTGCAGGACCTGAGGACGGTATTCGACCTGATACGAGCCCACAATCTGAAGATGAACCCCACAAAATCTTTCTTGGGCGTATCCAGCGGGAAGTTCTTGGGCTTCATCATCACTGGACAAGGTATCCATGTAGACCCTGAGAAAATGAAGGCAATCATGGAGATGGGTCCCCCGAGAAACCTCCGCGAACTTAGAGACCTCCAAGGGAGGCTAGCTTACATCAGGAGGTTCATTTCTAACCTCTTCGGACAATGCTGACCGTTCACACACCTCATGAAGAAAGGGGTCTCATTCGTATGGGATGAGGAATGCCAGCGTACCTTCGACAATATCAAAGAATATTTATCAAATCCTCCAGTTCTGGTGGCCCCGGTTGCTGGAAAGCCGTTCCTGCTCTACGTACGAGCAATAGAACACTCCCTTGGTGCTCTGTTGGCACAGAACAACGATGCAGGTCACGAGCAAGCCATATATTACCTCAGCCGAATGATGATTGGACCCGAACACCGATACACCGCTGTGGAGAAGGAATGCCTGGCCCTGGTATTCGCCATTCAAAAGACGCGGCACTATGTCACAGGGGAAAACCATACATATGATCTCACGAGTCAACCCTCTCAGAGTCCTCATGACTAAACCAGGGGCACTCAGCTCTCGCCTCGCTACATGGGCAATATTGCTGTCCTCCTATCATATGATCTTCGTCCCGCAGAAGGCTGTCAAGGGTCAAGCCCTGGCAGACTTTTTGGCAGCCCACCCAGGATCAGAGTCATCCAGAATATACGAAGAGATCCCAGATGAGGTCGCCGATTCGAATACAGCCACCCACGATAGCATATGGCAGATGTTCTTCGATGGCGCTTCAAGAACCAGACCCAAGAGAAACATCATCGTTGGGGTCGGAGTAGTATTGATCTCTCCTACCGGACTGGTGATCAATCGCGCCTACTCCCTCACAGAACCCTGCTCTAACAATGTGGCCGAGTACAACACTTTGGTCATTGGTCTCCAACTTGTAAAAGAGCTGGGGGTAGAATATCTCGAAGTATACGACGATTTGCAATTAATCATCAATCAGATTCGGGGGTCGTACGAAGTCTGCCATGAAGACATGATCCCCTACCATCAAATAGCGATCAACATTATCTCATCATTCGAGGGATTCTTCATCGAGCACGTCCCCAGACTCCAAAATATCGAAGCCGATGCCCTAGCAGGCCTTGCCGCTTCCTTAGCAGTGCCAAACCAAGCTCATCATTCGGTTGACGTGATAGGCCACGAACTGGTCTGCCCCAAGAACAACGTTCAATTTGTGGTGAGCTATTCCGCCCAGACGGTCGACGAAACACCGAACTGGAGACAGCCGTTCATCGACTTCGTCGTATACGACATCCTCCCAGAGAACCCAAGGGAAGCCACCTCCATCAGACGACGTTCTCTCAGATTCTTCTACGACACGGAGACAAAAATGCTGTACCGACAATCCTACGACGGGTTATTGCTCCGGTGCTTGTCAAACGCAGAAGCCAAAGAGGCCATACGGGAAGCTCACGACGATGTCTGTGGGGCCCATCAGCCTGGCCCTAAACTACAAGACCGCCTTCGCCGGATGGGCTACTACTGGCCCACCATGGTGGCAGACGCGATAGACTATGCCAGGAAATGGAAGGCCTGCCAAGTCCACGCAGACTTCATTCACCAACCATCCGAGTTTTTATATCCAACGGTGGCGTCCTGGCCATTCGAAGCATGGGGAATGGATATCATTGGTCCAATCACCCCACCTTCCTCCCGAGGACATCTCTTTATACTTGCGATCACTGATTACTTCTCCAAATGGGCGAAAGCTATCCCACTCGCAGAAATTAAGACTTCAAACGTGATCAACTTCCTTAAGCATCACGTCATCTACCGCTTCGGACTGCCACGAAGGATCATCCATGATAATGGTCCGCAGTTTGCAAGCCATGCATTCTATCGATTCTGCGATAAGCACCGCATTCAGAATGTCGCTTCGACACCGTACAACCCGACAGCAAATGGGTTAGCAGAGGCATTCAACAAAACAATCATTAAACTCCTCAAGAAGTTTGTCTCCTCCAACAAACGCGACTGGAACGAGAAGCTCGGCGAATGCTTATGGGCTTATCATACCACAGTTCGAACAGCCACCGGGAATACACCATTCTCTTTAGTATACGGGAGTGAGGCAGTCCTCCCATTGGAGACTCAGATCCCCTCACTCTGCATCGCCCTCACTTATCAATTGACAACGGATGATAATTACCGACGTCGACTACAAGAGTTGGAGGCCTTAGATGAAAAGCGCCTCCTAGCTCAGCAAAGGATCGAGCTATACCAAGCACGCATCTCAGGAGCCTTCAACAAGAAGGTCAAAATCAGAACATTCCAAGTGGGCGATCTTGTTCTGGCAGTCCGGAGGCCAATGGTCATGACTCACAAGACCGCCGGCAAGTTCCAGCCAAAATGGGAAGGTCCATTTGTCATCGAGGCCGTGTTCTCCAACGGTGCCTACCGCCTCGCCAAACAGAACAGAAACTTGCTCATGTTGCCCGTCAACGGCAAGTTCCTGAAGAAATACTATGTTTAAACAACATTTTCCAGATTATCGAGTCATGTACCTGCTAGTACCGCTGAACTCACATCCACCCTATTTCAAATTATCGAGTCATGTATCTACTAGTACCGCTGAACTCACATCCACCCTATTTCAAATTATTGAGTCATGTATCCATTGGTACCACTGAACCCACATCCACAACATTTCAGATTATCAAGCCATGCACCCGCTGGTGCCGCTGAACTCTCACTTCCTCAATATTCTAAATTACCAAGTTATGTACCCGCTGGTGCCTCTGAACTTACATTCCGGTCACTCTCTCAGATAGTAAGTCACGTATGATTATACCTCTGAACTTTCTTCCTGAAAGAGATCCTCCCTCATGATCCACTACCCGCACTCCCAGTGCACAAAAAGGTTAATCGATCCACCAATTTTTGAAACGACCATATCCTCATTACCTCTGAGTTGTTTTTCACTTCCACCAAAAACAAACCGCCCCCTCGCATAGAACTTCCACGTTCTTCTACCTCTGAGTCATTCTATGTACCTATTCTTCATTGAGCCCACTCCTGCCGTGTCTTCATTACCTCTGAGTGGGAAGGCTCCGTCGAAGAAATCGTCATACTTGCCATGTCCACATTACCTCTGAGCAAGTATGCCGGTCCTCTTTCAACCTATTATCTGTACCCACAACCGGAGTACGACAAGGATAATAGGTCCACAAATGTCCTCTGTTGACCACAAATATCCTCTGTTGACCACAAATATCCGCTATTTACTACAAATAGCTTCCGGGAAGTCTTCCCTGCCATGTTCTCATTACCTCTGAGCAGGAAGATTCTACGGTAAAACCCTCATGTTTTCCATGTCCTCATAACCTCTGAGCAAATATGACTGGTTTCCTTTCATCCCATTATCCGTATCCTGAAGCAGGGTACGCAAAGGATAATAGGTCCACAAATATTCCTTGCTAAGCTTCTTAGCATAAATCTACCATCTTACCATGCCCCGGGAGCCCAGCTGCTCTACGACATTCCTTTTCCCAAAGAACACCCACGACCACTTTGCCATGGCTGCTACAAACATCCTGACCAAACTTGTTATCCGTACCTAAAACCAAGGTACACCTAGGGTAACAGGTCCACAAATAATCCCCCAGCAAATCCGGTTCCATGAACACCGCAAGTACAAGAAAGAGAAGATGAGTTGAAACATGCTCATTTATTCAAAAAATCAAAGGGCTACATCAGCGGGGATCACATCCCTTACAAAAATTAAAAGAGAAGCAAAAAAAAAGGAGAAGAAGACAGAGGGCGGATCACTGCTCTGGGGCACATAACACCATGAGACGGTCCTTTAGCAAGGCAACCGACCGCTCAAGCCTCTGTTTGGCTCGACGCTCCGCCTCCTGGCTCAGCACCGCCGCGTCCTCCAGATGAGCATGGGCTTGCCAGTTGTCCTCGAACTTCTTGAAGGACCGCTCCAGGTTGACAGAAGATCGGGAAACCTTCTCGGCCTCTCGAGCGATCGACTCCTGTTCTGCACGAGCAGGCTCCCGCTCTGACTTTAAGAAGGCCAACTCCTTCTGGAGTACGAGAATCCGCTCCTTCGTGTCAGCTATTCCACGAGAAGCAGATTCTTCACGGGCCCTACAAGCCTGACTTCGACGACCCAGCCTGGCATACGAAGCAGAGAACTTGTCAAGGTCCTCCCGTACAGCTGGCCCGGCAGTATCCCGGCCTATTCCGAGCAGCAACGAGGAAGCCCCGCTCCCGTTCAATCGCAGCAGGCAAGCCAGCCTGCCGTATTGCCAACAGTTGGGTCACAAGCTGGTCAGCCTCGGTCAACTTAGGCTCCAAGAGCGCAGCTAACCCCTCCCGCCAGGAAGACCCTTCAGAGTGTCGATCTGACCCCGAGCGCCCAGCAGAGACAGGGAAAAAGAGACCCCCCGTTCTACGGCAGCGTCTACACCCCTCCCTAAGTGACGATAGAATCTGTCGACCACATCCTGCGTCACCTCATCCAGAGCCTCCGAGGAAGCCGGTGTTAACGGGAGTGTGGCCGACAGCGCGGAAGAAGATGCAACAGAATCTGCCGCTCCTGCCATAAGAGAAACCAACTCCGCACGAAAGGACGCTTGGACAGCGGCCAACTCCTCTTCCGCAGCCCGTAGAATCTGAATGCTCGGTAGGGCCGAGAAGTCAGTCCTCGAAGCTGAAAAAGAAGCAGAGGATGAGGTAGAGACCATTGTTCTCGGAACAAGCTCCATCCCCACCTGCCCGGAGCTGACGGAAGGCCCCTCAACATGAGTCGATAAAGGAGGGGAAACGCTCCCTTTCCCCAGATCATGACAGGTCGAGCCTTCCCCAAGAACATCCGCCGTGGAAAGCAAAGGGTCAGGACCTGCAAGGCCAAAACAATCATGAATCGATTTGACCTGGAGGATATGTTGGTAGAGTGAATAAGCCTCCTCACTAGTCAATATTTGGCCTATCTTACCAGCCAAAGAGTGTAGAGGCTGAGGTTCACTTGCAGCCACCGCAGCATCTTCACCAGCGGCCTCCGAACCAAATGAGATAGGCTCCTCCGCCACGACACCTTCGGAAGGAGATGCGCCGAGGTCGGCGTCGCCTTCCGAAAGTCCAGCAATCTCGAAGACGGGTCCGAGGGAACCTTCGTCACCCCGGACTGGGCCTCAATAACTTGAGAGTCCTCAGCCTTCGCCGAAAGAACCCCCGCAGAAAGGACCGCGGCACACACGCCACTAATTAAAGCAGCGAAGGCCGGATCAACCTCAGGGGCGGTAGACGATGCATGAGAGTCCGGTTCATCAGGCACCTACAAAGAAAAATGATCAAGTCGTATCCTAAGAGAAAGAAAATCACAACAAAAAGATGAATCCGACTTGATCTTACCTCCGGAACATCGCCAACACCTTCACCCCTCTCTGTGATAAATAGCCTATGAGATCTGGCTACAGTTCTCTTTACGAAAAAAGTCACTCCTTCGTCAGCCGACTTACGCCTGCCTCATTTATGCGAGGGACCAGGCACAGCAGGCGGTGGTTCTACCCTCACCACCTCGGGAACAAATGGCAACTGATCTTCCATCTCATCAAAAATGATTGACGGTCGATCCGCCCTCATCTCATCTGTCATGATGGGCGGCTGATCCGCCGCTGCTTCACCACCAGAAGAGGGAGAATCCTCGTCATTCCGCTCCTCCTGCTCGTTGTTTCTTTCAGCTGTGTCAGAGGACTCAGAATCAGGCATGGAAACCCTATTCTTCCCTTTCTTCTTCGCCTTCGACACTGGAGCCTTCTCCGCCAAACGAGTGCCCATGACGAAGCTCATCCTCAGGTCAAAATCAACAGGGGCCTGGTTCACTGTAACATGGTAGAAGGCAGCCATATGCAAGATTTCCTCTGGCACGTTTGCTGCAGGAACTGAAAAACTAGTCCGAGTATGACAAATGTTATAATAGCTCCATGCCCTAATACCATCAAGTATGCTACCCTCAAATCCCAGGCTAGGACTAGGACGTCCAAGGAATAGTTGACAGTACCCAAATTAGCGGGCAAACCTACTGGGCAAGTAGGGCTCCAGGTACACAGTGTTACGGTTGCGATAAACTAAGTACGCCGGGCGAATGTTACGCAACCAATAACGCATCTTCTCAGGCAAGAAATGAGGAGGTCCAACGCCATCAACATGAACATTCCTCACTTCTTGGTCAGTAAAATGGGAAACGGATATGAAGAAATTATATCCGTCTGTTCTCGCCAACATCCTCCGGCACGCCGGCATAGTACTACATTCCCAAGGCTGATGACGATATTTGAAAAGAAAAGCGTCGTCGTCCGTAACACTGTCCCCCGTCCCAGGCCTCATAAAAAACTGATAGTACAACAGCAACCACCCCAACGGGTAATGATAAGGCAGCTCTATACGTTCAAAGTTCATTACCACGTCACGAGCAATGACTTTGGACGAGAAGGCACGGAGACCATGATGAATGCTGCACACCATGGCGGGAAGAAGAGCCAACCTGACCCCAAAAGCCAACTTCACAGCGGGGAGAATAAAATGGCGGCTGATCCGCTCGATAGCACCTGCCCCACCCGAAACTACACAATTGCGCAGCCACACCATCAAAAACCCGGCCAAGAGTGCCTTCTCTGATAACCGCCGAGTACCATAATAAAAATAGCTGAAGGAGTCAATCTGGCTCCCAAATTTGTCACTCTTAGACTTCGTCCTCCTAGCGGTCGACACCAAGCCTTCCACTTTCCTAGGCGTTTGACGATCTCGGGAAGTAACTCGGCCAGCAGTACTGAATTAAAAAAGATAGGAGACCCAAGATTTGGTGTGAGGAGAATCCCCCTTCGAGCTATTATTTTTCTGGATAGCCACTCGGTGACAGGTACTATGATGACATAACAGTTCTTGGTATACAGCGACGAAGCCTGGGAATCGACGATCTAGATCCTGGAACTCCTCGTTCGTTGGAGTGTACGCCTCGAAAGGCTCGTCGCCCCAGGAAAGCTTGGAGATGTCATACATCTCATAGAGAGCGAGCCCCAACTCCCCTACAGGTGTGAAGAACGTTCCTGTCCGATGGTTATACATCTCCAGAAGGGCCATGAATAACGACTTATTAATGGGCAGCCCGTGGCTGTTACCCCGGATAGCGTCATAAAGATTGACTTCTCTCAAAAATGCCTTGTATTTCTGCAGAATCCATGAGGTCAGGTTAGCCCACGGGGGAGTGGGGTGCAACCTGCCCTGCAGAGCCAACCTGCCAACAGGATAGGACCCTTTTCGTGCAAGCTGGCTCAAGAAGGTATCAGCCTGAGAAAATGAGAAGTTAGGACCAGGCGTGTTGATAAAGGAACCCAGAACTAACCCCATCACAGATCGACTGACTGGATCCTTGATTGCACGTACCGACCCGATAGTTTTATTGTAACGGATCTTACCCACGAACATCCCCGGTCCGGTGGGAGTGAGAGAATCTGTCATCTGCCTGTCCAAGACGATCATGTTGAACCATGCAAAGGGGAAATGACGCTTCATAATGGGGATATGAATCGACCTCCCATCCAGATCAAAATCCTAATTCTCGAAAACATCCAGAACGCGGAAGTTTTTAACAATCAGTGCATCCCCAAACAGGAAGACCGATCTCAGATGCTTCCCGTTAGGTTTCCCTGAGCTCATCATATCACGAAGGAATTGGAAAGATTGAACCCTGATAACATTCAATCTTTCTAAAGGCTCATTAACAAGGAGCTGCTCTGACACTTGACGAACTAAGTCATCCAGTTGCACATTCGCGGCAAGTTGATTCGGGCCAACCAGAAGTTCCTCCGCAGAATTTACGGGCAGATTCACTCGAGAAAAACGAAAGAAACAAGGTTAGAAGATAGTCAAAGAACAGAAGGCATTGGAAAGATCATTTGAGCCTATGCGGCTCGGGTCGTCACAGCCTCATGCGGTTCAGAATCAGATGAGTCCATGCGGTTCTGATTCATCATAGTCTCATGCGGCTCCGAGCCAACCGAGTCTATACAAGACAAATTCAGACGAGCTTATAGACTCATGAGGTTCAGGTTAAGCACGCCTATGGGCCAGACTCGTACGAGCTGATACGGCTACAAACAAGCAAGCTTATGCGGTTCAAAAGTGAGCGACGCTTATGTGGCCAAAATAGAAAACACATATGCGGCTCAGATCGAGTATGACAAGCTCATGCGGCCCCATGGGGTGAAGTACTTATGCGGTCACATCGATAAGCCTCGTACATGCGGCTTGTGCATAAAGTATGCAACAGAGCCATGGCAACCGTTAGGGTTTTCAGACGACCCCTTACCAGCGATAGGCGGGTGAACGTCGGGATGGACAGAGTGCACAGCAGCCGACGGAGGGGTGACCACGTTCGTCGCTGCAGTCGCCGTAGAAGCAACCGCCTTACCCTTCGCGGCCTTCGACGCAGCGGCCTTCTTGGGAGCCATTGTCGATCGTTGAAGGAAGAAGACGAAGAGCAAAGTCGGCAACTGGGAATTCGAGCAAAGAGAGAAGGTAAAGAAACCCCCAAGAGACTAAAAGACTCCTATTTATAGGCGAAAGAGAGCCATAAAACAAACAAACGTCTCGGATTACGCACCGCCTCAAAAGATAAAGGCAAAACGCTTCGGTCAAGGCAAAACCGACCCTTGGGATCCTCCCCCAAATGACGGCGTTAATTCAAAATCAAGGGCACTTAATGAAGATTTGCACACGTGGTCAGGACACGTGGCAAAGAGCCTATACGGCCAGATGAATCTATGCGGCTGAGACACTTATACGGCTAGGAAGCTCAGGCAGACAGAACATCCTCTGCGGCATGAACGGGGCCATGCTTCTTATTCAAAGTGTTTCAATTTTGCAAATTGAAAACTTTGAAGGGGGTCCTGTAGAAGCATGGAAAATATCAGAATAATGGTCCATGCGGCTCCGGATAAGAAGCCCATGCGGCTCATACAGGAGCTGCCTTATGCGGTTCAAAGAAGACTCTCAGTCTAATGCGGCTCGGGAGTGTATGTGGTTCAGCAGAAATATGCGGCTCGATCGACGCCACGTGTCCCTTGTGATACTTCCCTACAGCTGGCCATTTGAGTAGTGGCCTCATTTAATGCTCTGATACGACTCGACGACCGTGACGGCTCTGGCATAAAGTGTCATAATAGTTCTGCCATAATGACAGACTCTTCGGGAAAAGAAGAAAATCTCTGACCCGATCCGTCAGAAGTCCTAGATTGTCACGTGGCAAGTCTCATGCGACTTAAATGGAGAACAGCTTCATACAGCTCACTGAAAGTCACCCTATATGACCAGCAAAAATCAGCCATATGCGGCCCACCGAGAGCCCAGTCCCTGCGGCTCAATACAACGCTAGCTTATGCGGCTCGTAGAGACTATGCATATACAGCTCATTGAGAGTTCATCCCCTGCGGCTCAATAAAGCGTTGTCCTATACGGCTCACAAAGATTATCTCCCTGTGGTTCAAGTGTTGCCTATCCTATGCGGCTCTGGCAGGACCCACAATTAAAACACGTGGCATCGGATCAATCAAGGATTTAATCGAATCCCAACAAGTATATTTGACATCATCATCATAATTACTAAAGATCAGGGCATATCAGTTATCATCAAGCCAATGGGACACGTGGCGAGCAATCGGACATTGGTATAATCAATCATGAAGATTTAAAGCAGTTAACATTAACTGCTCACCAGATTCGGTGCTATCCACATTAATGGCCTAGATTCATTGTAATCAGGATCAAGGGTTCAGATAGATTGAAGGAGCACCGACATTCCAAACAAATGATCATTAGCAAACCCTAATGATCACACCCCACTCTTATATATAGCCAGCATCATTTTCTTGTAAAGACCCCCAGCAACAAAAAAAAGAATAAAAAAAGAGAGACAGATATACAGAGAGAGCTTTCCCCTTTTTGATAATCACAGAGAGAGAGAGAAGTCAGGAGAGCAACACGAGGAGAGCAAGAAGAACATTTCTTCGTCAAACGCCAAGCAGATCTTCCACGAGCCAAGGTTGCGTACCGGTCGTCCAAGGAGTAAGGCAGAGCGGCCGTCGCTTTCCCGAGCCTCTATCGTCACCCCCCAGAATCAAAAATAAATAATTGTGCTTAGACTGCTGTACCTAGGTTTTCGTCCCTAGGCTTTCTTTGTACAAGCGAGTTTGTAACATGAAGTAAAAGTCCAGTCCTCCGATAATTGTTCTGCTCTTTTATATTTCATGGCAAACACGATGGCGACTCTGCTGGAGACAAAATTCTCCACGGCTGAGAAGTTGGTGACGCAATCGGATGCAGCCAAACTTGGCTAGTCACGACCCGCACCCTAGAGTAAGGGCACGAGATAGTAACAACGCCCAGCCTACGCCACAGTGTTGGTGGTAGAACGCTGTCCTAGGTCTCATGCATCTAGCAGTATAAGGATAAACAGTTTATACTCCCCGAATGGGGGTGACATAGTAGAATGTAAACTCAATCACATCTAAGGTAGAGCATAAAGAATGATAGATAAAACATGAAATCCAAAAGAGATACAACAGATAGAAGTCTAAGTGTCTAAGATACACAAACCCAGAAATACATCTCAAAGCTCAAATACAGTAATCCATAAATACAACTCAAGACAACTGAAAATAAACTATGAGCAAACCCTAGCTATCTATACAACCTCTACATGCTAATCCTATCCATTGGATTCTCTCATGAAATCCCAACCACCAATTTTCCCATAGCAGCCAATATCCCTATTTCCCTCACTTGGCCGACCCTAACATCTAGGGAAGGCTTTTTCTCTCTCCTCCCTCTCCCATAATTATTTCACTCTCTCTTTCTTCCTCTCATTTAATATCCTCACTCATCTCTCTCTCTCACATTTTAAACACACACACACCCAGCCAACCCCTTCCCGAACTCAGCCATGGCCGAGCTCAGCCGTGGTCGACCACCAGCAGCTCGGCCGGCCACCCACCACAGGCCGAGCCTCCTCCTACTTTCCTCCTCCTCTCTATCAACTTAATAATCATCACCACCATCAATACCATCATTTCCACCACCACTCAACCACTCCTTTCTACCACCACTTCGTCCACCATCACTACCGAGACCGCCAACACGTCCTTCGTGCTGCCGCGCCCTCACCGTCAGGGCATAGCCGTGCAGCCCCCCGCACGCAGCTGCAACTGCAGCAACAAGTGTGCGCAGCCGCACGCACTCCGACCGCGCGCACAGGCGGTGCAGCGCCGCCGCCGGCCGCACACTGGCTTTGCCGACCTCCACACAGGTGCGCCCCACTCCGACAAACTCTCCCCTGGCGGCCACCGTCCTCCGGGATACGCCGTCGAGACGATTCGTGCGTTTTGCACGAAGTTCCGTGGTGACGTGCGCGGAATTAAGTCCATTTTGGTGCTCCGTCGCGGCGACTTTGTGTACGTTTTTCCGAGAATCCGACTGTTGGATCGGCAATTTCTTCGCTCTGTTGCAATCTCGATCTCGATATATCCACCTTCACTCCTGTCAATTTTCGTCCGTTGATTTTATCGTTTGATACATCAAAACCGGCCACCAAGTTGACCGTTTAAATTGTATTAATTTTGGACAATTTCGCGGGGTCAACTTCGTCAGCTTGTATCTCCTCTACCGTAGCTCTGTTTGGCTTGCTACCAGTTCCGGTGCGAAGCTGGTATAACCCTCTTGCTACCCCTCAAGTTTTGTTTTATTGTGAGCTTGTTTGATTGGTTGAATTCGACGCCAAAGTTGGTCGTCCGAATTCGTAATTTTCAACTTATAAAATTCCATTTTTGAACATGGGACTCCATATTTCATTTTTGACACCACCAGTAGACTCGTGGCGTCGTTCTGGCATGTTTTCATATAAAATTTGTTAGATTTGGAGGATGTGGGCCCTGGCACGTTTTTTGGTGCAAAGTGGATCCTACAGTCCGGGTCAACGGGACTTTTTGACGCCGGCTCATCAGAATCCCATTCCGGATATACCGTTGAGTTCATATCGTCATTCTGGACTCGTTGACATATAATTTGCTAGGCTTTGGTAGACATTGGATTCGGTACGCATTTCGGTACAAGTCGGATGCCAATATCCAGGCCAACGGGTCATTTTGAGATCGGCTCATCGGAATCCAATTTCGGATATACTGTTGAGTTCGTATCGTCATTCTTGACTTGTTGACATATAATTTGCTAGGTTTTGGTGGATATTGGATCCGGCACGCATTTCGGTACAAGTCGGATACCAATATCTAGGCCAACGGGTCATTTTGAGATCGGCTCATCGGAATCCAATTCCGAATATATCGTTGAGTTCGTATTGTCATTCTGGACTCGTTGACATGTAGTTTGCTGAGTTTTGAGAACTTTGGCTCTGGCACACATTTCCGTACAAACCGGAATTCCAAGTTCTGGTCAACGGACCAAATTGAGATCGGGTCAACGGAATCCAATTCTGGAGATACCGTTGGGTTCGTATCGTCATTCTGGTTTCATGGACATATAATTTATTATATTTTATAGACTTGTTTTTTTGTACGTTTTTCGGTGCAAAATGGCTCCGACACGGACACCGTTTTGACCCAAAATTACTTTTTTGCCTTTGTGTCCAAATTGGACTGATGGGTAGGCTATCCTAGCTAATTTGACCATTCTGGATACGTTAGCGATGTTTACTTCATCGTCCGACAATGTTTGTTGATAGTTTCTCTGAGTTTAACCTTTTTATAATTTATTAATAATTAATTCTTATAATATTCGTATTTCGAGATTAGTACAACGAAACTGAGATCAGTCAATTCCAGTGATCTCACATCACTAAAATTGACAAGATGGGCACGTAGAACATTATAATAAGATTATTAACTTTACTGTTGATCTTCTTATCTCGATTTGCGTGTCGTAAGTTTCGACATACGAATAACGAAGTACACTTTATATCTTTAATAATTAGACTAGAATTGACCCTATTTGACCAGAGTTGACCAGTTGATCCAAAGTCAACTGTAAGTCAATACTTGACCTAGTTTGACTAGATTATTGACCAGAGTTGACCTAGAGTTGTTTTGACTTAGAAGAACCTAGGATAAAATAGATTGCTTGTAGAGATTTATTTATTACAACTTGAACACCTTGTAACCTGTGTTGCTTTAAATAGGACTCTGTGGCTTCAGTTGGACCCCCTATACTTATCAGCTGTTCAGGTTATCAGCGAGTAAATTCTTTGATCATTTCATATCCTGCTTAGAATTATTTCCTGCATTAAATTACTTTACTGGTTACCGTTGATCTTCTGAAATTGACAAGATGGATATGTGGAACATTATAATAAGATTATTAACTTTATCGTTGATCTTCTTATCTCGATTTACGTGTCGTAAGTTTCGACGTACGAATAACGAAGTACACTTTATATCTTTAATAATTAGACTAGAATTGACCCTGTTTGACCAGAGTTGACCAGTTGACCTAAAGTCAACTGTAAGTCAACACTTGACCTAGTTTGACTAGATTATTGACCAGAGTTGACCTAGAGTTGTTTTGACTTAGAAGAACCTAGGATAAAATAGATTGCTTGTAGAGATTTATTTATTACAACTTGAACACCTTGTAACCTGTATTGCTTTAAATAGGACTCTGTGGCTTCAGTTGGACCCCCTATACTTATCAGCTGTTCAGGTTATCAGGCGAGTACATTCCCTGATCATTTCATATCCTACTTAGAATTATTTCCTGCATTAAATTACTTCACTAGTTACTGTCACGTTGGTCACACGGATTGGTCCTATATGGATCCCTTCTTGAGATGTTATCGTTAGGGAGCATCGGGTACTACATGTTCTGTGCGTTTTACTTACATGGAGTATCACTATGCTTCATTGGTTCTTTGATCACTTATGACATATACTCATATGATCACAGAGTCTCCAAGAATCTCTTATCCCATTTACTGGGTATCCTAGAATCTCCTAGAATCCCCATTTATAGGACATCCATGTATCACCCTTCGGGGGCCTTTGCATGGAATTATAACATAACCTGGTTGGATCCTTGTGTATTGATTGGGGGTACGGGGGAGTAGAAATAGACATGTGAATACTATCCAAGTAGTGTAGCATCAGAATCTTTTCCATAGTGTAGCATCAGAATCTCCTATGCCATTTACATGTCTATATTGTACTCTGATTCACTAGCCACTGTTAGTCTCTATCTATAGTAGATATTTCTATTACAGCTTTCTCTCTCTGTTTATATACTGTATTTCTTTCAGTACCTGTATCTTACTTTACTGCATGATTATATTTTCTAACCTGCTATGAACTGTTGAGATGTATTGTGCTCGCTCCTGTCCTGACTGGACCTGTTGATAAATTTCACAGATAACTTGGAAGTTGCCTGCTATCCTAGAGGAGACACAGTAGAGGTTGTATAGATAGCTAGGGTTTGCTCATAGTTTATTTTCAGTTGTCTTGAGTTGTATTTATGGATTACTGTATTTGAGCTTTGAGATGTATTTCTGGGTTTGTGTATCTTAGACACTTAGACTTCTATCTGCTGTATCTCTTTTGGATTTCATGTTTTATCTATCTTTCTTTATGCTCTACCTTAGATGTGATTGAGTTTATATTCTACTATGTCACCCCCATTCGGGGAGTATAAACTGTTTATTCTTATACTGCTGGATGCACGAGACCTAGGACAGCGTTCTACCACCGACACTGCGGTGTAGGCTGGGCGTTGTTACTATCTCGTGCCCTTACTCTAGGGTACGGGTCGTGACTAGCCAAGTTTGGCTGCATCCGATTGCGTCACCAACTCCTCAGCCATGGAGAATTTTGTCCCCAGCAGAGTCGCCATCGTGTTTGCCATAAAATATAAAAAAGTAGAACAATTATCGGAGGACTGGGCTTTTACTTCACAATACAAACTCGCTTGTACAAAGAAAGCCTAGGGACGAAAACCTAGGTACAACAATCTAAGTACAATTATTTATTTTAGATTCTGGGGGGGTGACGATATAGGCTCGAAAAAGCGACGGTAGCTCTGCTTTACTCCTTGGACGATCGGTATGCAGCCTTGGCTCCGGAAAAGATCTGCTTGGCGTTGAAGAAATGCTCTCTTTTTTATCTCTGTATATTCTCTCTCTGGCTCTCTGGATCTCTGTGTCTTCTTTTTTTTCATCAGAGAATCTCCTCTTCGCAAGGGAATGGCACCTTGCTATTTATAAGAGTGGGAGGGCATTACTAGGGTTTGCAATGATTGCCCATTCTTAAAAGTCGTCGGCTAAGGATCACTGAATCTGGGCCGTTCATCTTGAATATAAGAGATTTGAGCAATTAATATGATTGCATCAAATCTTTTATGGGTAATTAATGATAATTGACATAAATCCTCCTGATTTGTCATGCCAATCTCGGATTTCCCGCCACGTGTCATTGATTTGCTTGATTGCACATGATCTGATTTGATCCCAATATTTTATTGGAATTTGTTGATGGATTTCGATCGATTTGATGCCACATGTCCTACTATCATGCCACGTGTCTTAACCACGAGCCACTGAGGAAATTTGAGCTGTATTAGGATTGCTACCCATTGAGCTGCATAAGGCCGGCCACGTGTCAAGGCTGCTTGGGAGTGGCTCCTGAACATTTGAACCATATGGTGATGATCGGAGCCGCATGAGCGTAGGCGGCCGTATAATGGGTGGCTTCTCAGTGAGCCGCAAGAAGATAGCCTTAGTGAGTCGCATGAGGTAGCTTCTGCCTGAGCCGCATGGGATAGCTTCGGCCTGAACCGCATGGGGTGGTCTCTGCCTGAGCCGCTTGCGACTGTCGACGTGTCAAGGCCGCATGAAGGTTTCTGGATTTCGGAAGATTGTGTCAGAGATGTCCTTCGTTTCCCTAGGAGTCTGCCATTATGACGGAGTCATTATTGTTTCTTTGTGTCAGAGCTGTCATTTGTCAGAGCTGTCAGCCGTCAAGGCATTTAATGCAGTAAAGGACAAAAAGAAGAGCTGTTGCAGGCCACGTGGCTCCTCTCTGAGCCGCATGGAACTATTCGAGCCGCATAAACGTTTGAGCCGCATGGATCCCGAGCCGCATGAGTTTTCTGAGCCGCATGGGGCTACCTGGCCGCATGGATCTTTCTTTATTCTTTTCCATGCTTCTACAGCCTCCAACACTTTTTTGGGAGGCCCTGGCATAGGCCATTCTCCGGGCTCCCCGTGCCTCCCCTATTAGCTGCTGTGAGGCTCGGGTCTATTTTGTACGTGTCAAGCACAGTTTGTTTTCCGTTTCTTTTGACGCGTTGAGCGCGCTTACTTGTATAGGCTACGGCATTTTGCGCCTACTTAATCAATAAGGTTTGGTTTCCTCAAAAAAAATATATATATATAAATATATATATATATATATATATATATATATATATATATATATATATATATATATATATATATATATATCAGTTATAGTGTAGAGGGAAAATGTATCACACTGATACATGGGTTATGCACATGGCTGATTATGGGTAGATGAATAAGTAGATTATGGGCTAGAGTATGGAAATTGAATAGTATTAAATTAAAACATGTGAAGGGTTGGATAACATATAGGTTAGATAACATATAAGTAAGGTATCATAGGTAAAGCTATTAATGCCTAGATATTTAAGATATAGATCCAATCGCTTGGTTAAAGGCTCAAACAACTTAGAAATGGATAGGTTGACCAAATTTGACTAGATTAACCTAGAGTTGACCAAAATTGACCAATTTGACCTAGAATGGACTTATGACATAGAAAGGAACTAGTGTGACTTGTTTTCAATTCCAAACATGATATTAGTACAATATTCCATATTTAGGTCTTCGAGGCGTCGTATCGGCACACCTCGAGGCGGGCCCTTCACATCTTCCTCATGGCGTGTAGTATGCTACTCTCCTGTAACACCCAATTTTCCAGATGAGGGTAATTTTGAAATTTTACAATTATTATTATTATTTATTGATATTCATTTCATATTATGATTTTTGGTGATTTTTAATAATTTTTAAACTATTTAATAATTGGTTTAAGTCATGACTGGTGATTTTGATGTGCTGCTAGTAAAACCTGAGAGACTGCATGACCTAGAGCCTAACCATGTCATTAGGATAATTAATTATCATTTTTAGCCTAGGGGTAATTTGGTTATTTTGACTTATTTGAATTATTTGGTGATTTGTTGAATTAGTGAATTCTAGTTTGACTTTGACTTGTTGAGACCTAGTGGACTAGCCTAGAAGCTAACCCTAGCCATGGTGACCCTAGTCTAGGTTGAGTTAACCTATTTTAGTCATTAGAGAATAGTTTTAGAATGAGGGAATTTGGTTTAGTGAATTTGAGTCATGGCTTGTGATTTCATGAAATGACTTATGACTCAATGGTTTAATTGATCATGACTTAAGCCCATGGGCCATTTAGTGAACCCTAACCCTAATTGTTGAACCTATGAACAGCCACTAGGGCTCCCCTCCCTATAAATAATCTCCTCATTGAGTTCTTGCCTCTTTCATTTTTATTCCAACACTTGGAGAAAAGAAAGGTAAGTTTACCCCTTCCAAAAATTCCTATTTTATTCATTTGATCTCCTTTTTCATCCTAGTCTTTTGCATTGGATTCTAAATTGAGTTTATGGACTGTTGGTGGAGAGCGATTTCAGTTTGGGATCAATTTGGAGCATTGGCCATCAAGAGGAACACCCCCTATTTGGAGCTTTTCCATGCAATTTACACCTATAGGTAAAACTCTTTAAATTGATTTAAATATCAGTTGTCTTTACATGTAGGACTAGATCTAGGAGTCCCCTAGGTGTCCCTGAAATTTGGGTGAATTTTATGTCCGTTTGGTGTCCGTATCAAACACGTGTCATATGGTATGTTAGATGTTCGACGAAATGCCTCAATGGATTGAATGCTATTGTTTTTCAAAACAAATTATATATTTGGATAGCTCTTAATATGTAGATTATATATTTATATGTCTGAGCACGAATTTAGGGGTTTTTCGTGTCCAAATCGGACACGTACCGCACGTACGGGACACAGCATAGGCCTCGTGCAGTCTCCTGCTGCCCGAGTGTCCTATAGGACACGACACAGAATTTCATGGCACAATTTTTGGTGCACACGTGTGTGCAATCACTGACACCACCCACACAAAATTTCACGAGTCCTCGTCCATTGTGCGCAAAGATATCGAGGCTGCACTGTCTCGTGCCTGCTCGTGCACACTGTACGCGTCCCCTGCATTTCGGGGCTGACACAGGACACGACACTCCACTAGGACATGTATAATTTGGTGAGGTAATGGGTCCCATGTCTGACTCGACCCTTACTAAGTTTCGTGGCACTTAGTTGCGATTCGAGGAAGTTCTCGCGCTCGCATCGAATTGCCCTGACACGCGCACACACGATTTCGAGCCTCTGATACGGCTTCGAAACTCGAACACGACACAGCTTGGACACGACTCAGGCACCCTAGGACCTAGCCTTATGACTCCTCTATCCCTGTGCACGAGCCCATGGTGTCTCACACACTGTGTCGAGTCCATTTCGACTCAACACACGTGCACGAGGCTGTGCCTATGCACAGTTCAGTCCCACACTGACACTTGGTTAGACACTGTTTGGACACTTCGTGTCCACTCATGTGGACACGGAATGACACCCCTAGACACGTATGCATAGTGGCACACACTCTGCGTATACTGAATTTGGCTTTTGGTTGGTTTTCAATGTCGATTGGGGCGTCGAACATGTAAATTGCTAATACGGTGTGTAATAGTTGTTCTCTGATTTTTCCCTGTTTGAATTCGATTAATTGTGTTAATGTCGTAGCTAACATGATTAATAGGATGATGTGTACATGATAGTCTAGCCTAGGGTTCAATGATCTTAGTTTTAGCATTGGTTATGCTTTCGAGTTCCTTCTCTTTTTTCCTGAACTGTCATATTTTTTCTTATACCTGTGTTCAAATTCGAATCCTGAATTTGATTCCTTCTTAATCTGTTTTTAAATGTTGTTTTAAATCACTGAGGTGATTCCGACATGTGTATTAGTATTACTGCAAGATGGGGTTACAATTGGTGTATGAGAATTGGGTTCGAAATTCGTTTTGGATTATTGGTTAACTGTTAGTGAATGTCCATTGAACTATATTTTTCTGAAACCTGAACCATTTACCCATCACTGAATCCACAAATAGTCATTCATACACATTGTTGATTAATTTCCAGAGATAGTTCAATTTCCTGAGACTGTTTCCTGATTTCCCATATACATACACATTCCTATCTAAAAATCTGAGAACCTATTACACCTTCATGTATGCTCTATCTAACATTACACACATTGCATTATCCCAAATTCCTGAGAGATCATGAACTGTAATGTATATTCACACACACATCCTATTTGACACCCCTGTCTAAATTCCTGAGGACAGCCCTACTTCACATAATGTTATGGATGGTTTGAATCATGAACTGAAATGGAATTCACACACACATTGTTCCCTACTTGCATGTCCATCCTCTACACTCATGTATACACTCCTCACGGTTTTCCTGCACACCCGCACACTCATGTATCCTATCATTTCACCCTACACTCACACACCCATGTGTACACACATGTCCCCTCTAGCCCATTGACACACACCCTCTACCTAGCACACACACACTTGAACACTATATGACACACACACCCTCTATCTAGTATACACACACAAACACATGCCTATGTATCACTCACTTGTGTACACTCTTCACACACATGTCCATGTTCATTCTCTCACATATACACACACACACATACACTTGTATATTCATGTGTCCCCTCACTCCCTTCCTATGTATACATAGAATATATATATATATATATATATATATATATATATATATATATATATATATATAAGTTTCCTATATAATATATCATAGTGTTGTACTATACATATTAGTTATATATAGGAATGTGTGAAATGTATATATATATATATGATATTATGTGATATGATATATATATATATGTGTTATGTGTATAGATGTTTTGTAGGTTGTGTAGACTTGGCTTAGCCTATTGGCCCATGGCCTAGTCTTTTAGCCTATGGCATGGTATGCCTAGTATGGAGTCTAGAATAGACTGTTTAGCCTTGTTAGGACCTAGAATGGTTTGTTAGACCTAGAATAGACTAGTTTGACTAATTTGACTTAGGTTTGACTTGGTTGACCTAGTTTGACTTCTAGGGTTGACCAGAGTTGACTTAGAGTTGACTTTGACCTAGATTGGCCTAGAAGTCATGTAGATTGTATCATAAACATCAATTACCTTATTTTAAACACATTATAATCTGTACTGTTCTATTTAGGACATTGTGACTCCGGTGCAGACATCTGACATTACACTACTCTTTTCAGAGTATCAGGCGAGTACATTCTCTAGTAGTTCTCTCATTTATTTGCCAGTTACTGTATTTCAGTTATATTTAGTTTTATGTGATTCTCTGATACCACACGTATGGATATTCTAGATTCATGTATGCGACACACTCACCATATTATCTGGCCTCTATTACTGGAATCACTGGAATCATTCTGGAATCTATTTTCTGGAATAATCATATTTTGGCTGGACTCATCTCGATTCTCGTATCGAATTCTGGATTCATTTGTATTGTGGGGCGAGGAAATATTGAGTAAGACATGTAGACATACCCCAAATCTGGAATCTCCAACTGGAATCTACTGGAAGCATAGCTATCTCTCGTCTGATCAGTGAGAGGTGTGCCAGATTACCCACAGCCGTTTACATGTCAATCTTGGTATTTTAAAACACACTATTAGAATAGCTGGACTCACCTGGTTTCTTGATCACTACCTAGAATCATCTGGTACTGGATTCATCTTGTATTAGATTCATCTCGTACTGGATTTATAGCAGTTTTATACTTATTTTACATTTACTGCCTGGACTTATCATGTTACTTTGGTTCAGCTAGATTTATTACAGTCGCCATCATTCTATTCTTGTTTAGTTACTTTACTTTCCTTGTATCTTACTGTTTCTCTGTACCATCACTTGTATAAAAACTTCCACATTCATCAATAAAACTTGTTTGCCATTGATTGTAAAAGAACAGAACAATTATCGGAGGACTGAACTTAGACTCACAATACAAACTCGCTTGTACAAAGAAAGCCTAGGGACGAAAACCTAGGTACAGCAATCTAAGTATTGCCATTGGTCGCCCCTCCGCCGGCTGTTGTGCACTCCGTCCATCCCGACGTCCACCCGCCTATCGCTGGTAAGGGGTCGTCTGAAAACCCTAACTGTCGCCATGGCTCTGCTGCATACTTTATGCACAAGCCGCACGTACGAGGCTCTATCTATGTGACCGCATAAGCACTTCGCCCCATGGGGCCGCATGAGCTTGTCATACTCGATCTGAGCCGCGTATGTGTTTTCGATTTGGGCCGCATAAGCGTCGCTCGTTTTTGAACCGCATAAGCTTGCTTGTTTGTAGCCGCATCAGCTCGTATGAGTCTATCTTCATAGGCGTGTTAACCTGAGCCGCATGAGTCTATAAGCTCGTCTGAAGTTGAGCTATGTGGACTCGGTTAACTCGGAGCCGTATGAGGCTATGATGAATCAGAACCGCATGGACTCCTCTGATTCTGAGCCGCATGAGGCTGTAACGACCTGAGCCGCATAAACTCAAATGATTCTATTTTTTTGACTATCTTCTAACCTTGTTTTTTTCGTCTTTCTCCAGTGAATCTGCCCGTAAATCCTGCGGGGGAGCTTCTGGTTGGTTCAAATCAATTCGCCTTGGGCGTACGTCTTGACGACTTAATTAAGCATGTATTGAATCAGTTTCCTGTTGACGAACCTTCGGAGAGGTTGAACGCCATCGAGAATCAGACCCTCCATTACCTTCGTTCCATGATGAATACTGGAAAGCTGGATAGAAAATACCTGAAGCCTCTATTCCTCTTTGGAGATGCTTTGATCATAAAGAACCCCCGAGTATTAGAGATTTCCGAGAACTGGGATTTTTCTCTGGGCGGAGAGTCAATCCATATTCCTCTTATGGAACACCATTATCCCCTGTCGTGGTTCAACATGGTGTTGTTGAACAAGAAGATGGTGTGCAACTTAACTCCTACTCAATCGGGGATGTTGATGGGCAACATCCATTACAATCCGAATATACGGTCAGCGTACGCAGGTAAGGATTCCGTCCTCTGGTACATGATGGGTCTGGCCCCGGGCTCCTTCATGAATGTATATGGTCCCAACTTCTCAATCGCTCAAGCTGATACCTTCTTGAATCGGCTTGTTCGTAAGAAATCCTATCCCGTTGGCAGGATAGCGTTGCCGAACTGGATAAACCCTACTCCTACGTGGGTCCAGTTGACCACCTGGGTTCTACAGACCTAAGGAACATTCTTGCGTGAGGTGGGACTTTATCATGCTATTCGGGGCACCTGTCACGGGCTCCCTATTAATAAACCGCTGTTCGTGGCGCTCTTGGAGATGTATAGTCAGCGAACGGGGACGTTCTTTGTACCAGTAGGGGAGCTAGGGCATGCTCTTCACGAGATGTATACTGTCTCTAAACTTCCGTGGGGGAATGAGCCTTTCGAGGTGTACACCCCGTCGAATGAGGAGTTTGAGGACTTGGACCGGCGACTCCCAGGTTTCGTCGCGGTGTATCGGGAGTTGCTGTGCCACCATAGTGCTTGTCACCAGATGGCTATAAAAACAGTAGATAGCTCCGAAGGAACCGCTCCCCACACCACATCATAGATTAATTATCTTTTCAAAGTTGACCCTTCTGGTGAAGTTACTCATCGAACCCCTAAAACGTACGAGGAGGTAAAGGGCTTGATGTCAGGCGTCAAGAAGTCGCGGTCCAGGAGCGACATATTTGGGAGTCAAACTGACTCTCTTAGCTACTTCTACTACGGGACCACAAGGCGCTTCTGGCCGGCTTTTTAATGATATGGCTACGGAACTGCGTCGTCTCGGGAGGAGCAGGTTCTATTGAGAGGATCGGTCGTCACTTTATTCTTCCTGCCGTTAAACTGGTATTTGGAGTTAGACTGGCCCTTCTTCCAGCTATGGTGTGTAGCATACACCATGGTCTTCGAACGTTCTCGTCCAAAGTTGTTGTGCGTAAGAAGACATTGGATTTTGAGCACATAGAACTGCCTTTCCACTATTTGATGGGGTGGTTGGCGATGCACTACAAATCTTTGCTGGGACCTGGATAGCGGAAGATGCTACAGATGAAGATGCCTTCCTCTTCAAATGCCACCGTCGGTCTTGGGAATACAATACTATGCCGGCTTGTCGGAGGGCGCTGGCGAGGGTAGATGGGTGTGACCTTTTTGTGTCTGTTCCTCCTTTTTCTGATGAGGACATGAGGAAGGTACACCTTGACGGTACTGGACCTTCTCACTTTCTATCTCCGGATATGCTTACCTGGTTGCGTAACATCCGCTCCGCTCATTTGGTTTATCGCAACCGCGATAACGTGTACTTGGAGCCTTACCTACCTAGTAGGTTTTCCCGCCAATTCGGTTATAGCCAGTTATTTCTAGATCACCCCAACCCTTGTTTGGGCTTTGAAGGCAGCGTTCTTGACGGCGTCAGGGCATGGAATTATTATGATGCTTATCATACTCGAGCCAGCTTCTCGGTCCCTGATACTAAGACGCCAAGGGAGATTTTGTACGTGGCTGCTTTGTATTATGTTATGGCGAACAAGCCTTCTATTAATTTCGATCCGAGTACCAGTTTCATCGTAGGTACTGGTTTAGAGGAGAAGCCCAAGGGGGCTAAAGCTAGAAAGCAACTAGCGCTCCAGACTCCTCTCCCTGAATCAGAACCTTTCGAGTCGGCTGAGGAGGAGGATGATAGCGAAGATTCCCTTTTTGATGGGGGCGAAGAAGTAGCGGATCAACCGCTTCCTACCCCTGATGAACCGGCAGAAGATCCATTGCTTTCTACACAAGAGGAAAGAGTGAGGGAAGAACAACCTCCAGCTGTGTCTGGTTTCTCTCGTAAACGAGTCAGAAGCGAGTCTTCCTATAGCAGAGCGACCTTTTCCGTGAAGAGAGCTGCCGTTAAGTCTCGTGGATTACTTATTGCTGAGAGGGGTGAAGGTACCGATGCTGTTCCGGAGGTAAGACTAAGTCGAAGTTATCTCTTTATTGTGTTTTCTTTCCTCTCGAAGATATGACTTAATCACTTTTCTTTGTAGGCGTCTGACGAACCAGGCTCTTCTGAACCATCTACTGCCCCCGAGGTTGATCCAGCCCTTGCTGCCTTAATTAGCGATATGTGCGCCGCGGTCCTTTCTGCGGGTGCTCTCTCGGAGGCGGCTGGAAGTTCCCAGGTTGCTGAGGCTTTGGCCCGGGGTGGCAAAGGTTTCCTTGGGCCCGTCTCCGAGATCGCTGAACTTCATCAAGACGACGCCGTTCTCGGTACATGTCCTCCCGAGGATGAGTCTATGATTCCTGACTCGGAGGATGTTGTTAAAGAGGTCGTGGTGGCTGTAGACGAACCCCGGTCTCCACACTCTTCCCTTGGTAAGATAAGCCGCATATTGACTACTGAGGGGGCTTATTTGCTCTATCAACATATCCTTCGGTTCAAGTCGATTCATGGTTGCCTTGGCTCTGCAGGTCCTGACCCTTTACCTTCTACCGCAGATATTCTTGGGGAAGGCTCAGTCGACCGTGATCTGGACGAAAGGAACGTTTCTTCTCCTTCGTAGTCCCATGTTGAGGGGCCTCCTGCCGGCTCTGAGCAAATGGGGGTAGAATTGGCAATAGTTTTCGCCTCGTCTTCTGCTGATTATACGGCTCTGGAGATCGACCTCTCGACCCTGCCGAGCATCCAAATTCTGCGGGCTGCTGAAGAGGCGTTGGCCACTGTTCAAGCGTCCTTCCGTACGGAGTTGTTTCTCTTGTGGAAGGAGCGGCAGATTCTGTCGTGTCTTTTTCTGCGCTGCCAGCCACACTTTCGTTGACACCGGCTTCCTCGGAGGATCTGAACGAGGTGACGCAGGATGTGGTCGATAGCTTCTATCGTCACTTAGGGAGAGGTGTCGATGCTGCCGTAGAATGGGGAATCCCTTTTACTCTGTCTCTGAAGGGTGCTCGGGGCCATATTGACACTCTGAAGGGTCTTCCTGGCGGGGTGGGGTTAGATGCGCTTCTGGAGCCTATGTTGATCGAGGCTGACCAGCTTGTGACTCAACTGCTGGCAATACGGCATGCTGGCTTGCCTGCCGCGATTGAAAGGGAGCGGGGCTTCCTCGTCGCTGCTCGGGATAGGATCAAGCTCGCTCGGGATACTGCTAGGCCAGCTGTGCGGGAGGACCTTGACAAGTTCTCTGCTTCGTATGCCAAGCTGGGTCGTCGAAGTCAGGCTTGTAGGGCCCATGAAGAATCTGCTTCTCGTGGAATAGCCGCCACACAGGAGCGGATTCTCGCACTCCAGTAGGAGTTGGCCTTCTTAGAGTCAGAGCGGGAGGCTGCTCGTGCAGAACAGGAGTCGATCGCTCGGGAGGCCGAGCGGGTTTCCTGAACTTCTGCCAACCTGGAGCGGTCTTTCAAGAAGTTCGAGGACAACTGGCAGGCCCATGTTCATTTGGAGGACCCGGCGGTGCTGAGCCAGGAGGCAGAGCGTCGAGCCAAACAGAGGCTTGAGCGGTCGGTTGCCTTGATAAAGGACCGTCTCGTGGTGTTATGCGCCCCAGAGCAGTGATCCACCCTCTGTCTTCTTTTGCTTCCTTTTTTTTTTCTTTCATATATATATATTTTTCTGTAAGGGATGTGATCCCCACTGATGTAGCCCCTTTGAATTTTGAATAAATGAGCATATTTCAACTCATCTTCTCTTTCTTGTACTTGTGGTGTTTATGGAATCGGATTTGCTGGAAGATTATTTGTGGACCTGTTACCCTAGGCGTACCTTGGTTTTAGGTACGGATAACAAGTTTGGTTAGGATGTTTGGAGCAGCCATGGCAGTGTGGTCATGGGTGTTCTTGGTGTTGGAAAAAGGAATGCCGCAGAGCAGCTGGGCTCCCGCGGCAAGGTAAGATGGTGGATTTATGCTAAGAAGCTTAGCAAGGGATACTTGTGGACCTATTATCCCTGGAGTACCCTTGTTCAGGATACGGATAATAGGATGGAAGAAAACCAGTCATGTTTGCTCAGAGGTTATGAGGACATGGCAAACATGAGAGTTTTACCGTAGAATCTTCCTACTCAGAGGTGATGAGAACATGGCAGGGGAGACTTCACGGAAGCTTTTTTTGTAGTCAATAGTGGTCAACAGAGGACATTTGTGGTCAACAGAGGACATTTGTGGTCAACAGAGGACATTTGTGGACCTATTATCCTTGTCGTACTCCGGTTGTGGGTACAGATAATAGGTTGAAAGAGGACCGGCATACTTGCTTAGAGGTAATATGGACATGGCATGTACGACGATTTCTTCGACGGAGCCTTCCCACTCAGAGGTAATGAGGACATGGCAGGAGTGGGCTCAATGAAGAAGGGGTACATAGAACTACTCAGAGGTAGGAGGACGTGGAAGTTCTATGCGAGGGGGTGGTTTGTTTTTGGTGGAAGTGGAAATGACTCAGAGGTAAGTGAGGACATGGTCGTTTCGAAAATTGGTGGATCGATTACCCTTTTTGTGCACTGGGAGTGCGGGTAGTGGATCATGAGGGAGGATCTCTTCCAGGAAGAAAGTTCAGAGGTATAATCATACGTGACTTACTATCTGAAAGAGTGATCGGAATGTAAGTTTAGAGGCACCAGCGGGTACATAACTTGATATTTTAGAATATTGAGGAGGTGAGAGTTCAGCGGCACCAGCGGGTGCATGGCTCGATAATCTGAAATATTGTGGATGTGGGTTCAGTGGTACTAAAGGATACATGACTCGATAATTTGAAAATATTGTTTAAACATAGTATTTCTTCAGGAACTTGCCGTTGACGGGCAACATGAGCAAGTCTCCGTTCTGCTTGGCGAGGCGGTAGACGCCGTTGGAGAACACGGCCTCGATGATAAATAGACCTTCCTATTTTGGCTGAAACTTGCCGGTGGTCTTGTGAGTCATGACCATTGGCCTCCGGACTGCCAGAACAAGATCGCCCACTTGGAATATTCTAATTTTGACCTTCTTGTTGAAGGCTCCTGAGATGCGTGCTTGGTATAGCTCGATCCTTTGCTGAGCTAGGAGGCGCTTTTCATCTAAGGCCTCCAACTCTTGAAGTCGACGTCGGTAGTTATCATCCGTTGTCAATTGATAAGTGAGGGCGACGCGGAGTGAGGGGATCTGAGTCTCCAACGGAAGGACTGCTTCACTCCCGTATACTAGAGAGAATGGTGTATTCCCGGTGGCTGTTCGAACTGTGGTACGATAAGCCCATAAGCATTTGCCGAGCTTCTCGTTCCAGTCGCTTTTGTTGGAGGAAACAAACTTCTTGAGGAGTTTGATGATTGTTTTGTTGAATGCCTCTGCTAACCCGTTTGCTGCCGGGTTGTATGGTGTCGAAGCGACATTCTGAATGTGGTGCTTGTCGCAGAATCGATAGAATGCATGGCTCGCAAACTGCGGACCATTATCATGGATGATTCTTCGTGGTAGTCCAAAGCGGTAGATAACGTGATGCTTAAGGAAGCTGATCATGTTTGAAGTCTTAACTTCTGCGAGTGGGATAGCTTCCGCCCATTTAGAGAAGTAATCAGTGATCGTAAGTATGAAGCGATGTCCTCGGAGAAAGGTGGGGTAATTGGACCAATGATATCTATTCCCCATGCTTCGAATGGCTAGGACGCCACCGTTGGATGTAGGAACTCGGATGGTTGGTGAATGAAGTCCGCGTGGACTTGGCAGGCTTTACATTTTCTGGTATAGTCTATTGCGTCTGCCACCATCGTGGGCCAGTAGTAGCCCATCTGGCGAAGGCAGTCTTGTAGTTTAGGGCCAGGCTGGTGGGCCCCACAGACACCGTCGTGAGCTTCTCATACAGCTTCTTTGGCTTCTGCGTTTGACAAGCACCGGAGCAATAACCCGTCGTAGGATCGTCGGTATAGCATCTTTGTCTCTGTGTCATAGAAGAATGTGAGAGAACGTCGTCTGATGGAGGTGGCTTCCCTTGGATTCTCTGGGAGGATGTCGTATACGACGAAGTCAATGAATGGCTGCCTCCAGTCTGGTGTTTCGTCGACCGTCTGGGCGGAATAGCTTGCCACAAATTGAACATTATTCTTGGGATAGACCAGTTCGTGGCCTATCACGTCGACCGAATGATGAGCTCGGTTCGGCACTGCTAAGGAAGCGGCGAGGCCTGCTAGGGCATCGGCTTCGATATTTTGGAGTCTGGGGACGTGCTCGATGAAGAATCCCTCAAACGATGAGATAATGTTGATTGCAATTTGGTGGTAGGGGATCATGTCTTCATGGCGGACTTCGTACGACCCCCGAATCTGGTTGACGATTAATTGCGAATCGCCATATGCTTCAAGATATTCTACCCCCAGCTCTTTTGCAAGTTGGAGGCCAATGACCAAAGCGTTGTACTCGGCCACATTGTTAGAGCAGGGTTCCGTGAGAGAGTAGGCGCGATTGATCACTAACCCGGTAGGAGAGATCAATACTACTCCGACCCCAACGACGATGTTTCCCTTGGGTCCGATTCTTGAAGCGCCATCGAAGAACATCCGCCATATGCTATCGTGGGTGGTTGTATTCGAATCGGCAACCTCATCTGGGATCTCTTCGTATATCCTGGATGACTCCGATCCTGGATGGGCTGCCAAAAAGTCTGCCAGGGCTTGACCCTTGACAGCCTTTTGCGGGACGAAGATCATATGATAGGGGGACAGCAATATTGCCCATGTAGCGAGGCGAGAGCTGAGTGCCCCTGGTTTAGTCATGAGGACTCTGAGAGGGTTGACTCGTGAGATCACATGTATGGTTTGCCCTGTGACATAGTGCCGCGTCTTTTGAATGGCGAATACCAGGGCGAGACACTCCTTCTCCACAGCGGTGTATCGATGCTCTGGTCCAATCATCATTCGGCTGAGGTAATATATGGCCTGTTCGTGGCCTGTGTCGTTGTTTTGTGCCAGCAGGGCACCAAGGGAGTGTTCCATTGCTCGTACGTAGAGTAGGAACGTCTTTCCAGCAACCGGGGCCACCAGGACTGGAGGATTTGATAAATATTCTTTGATGTTGTCGAAGGCACGCTGGCATTCCTCGTCCCATACGAATGATACTCCTTTCTTCATGAGGTGTGTGAACGGTCGGCATCGCCCGAAGAGGTTAGAAATGAACCTCCTGATGTAAGCTAGCCTCCCTTGGAGGCCTCTAAGTTCACGGAGATTTCTCGGGGGACCCATCTCCATGATTGCCTTCGTTTTCTCAGGGCTACATGGATACCTTGTGCAGTGATGATGAAGCCCAAGAACTTCCCGCTGGATACGCCCAAGAACGATTTCGTAGGGTTCAACTTCAGATTGTGGGCTCGCATCAGGTCGAATACCGTCCTCAGGTCTTGCAGATGGTCTTCCTTACGACGACTCTTGACGGCGATGTCGTCGACATAGCATTCCACTGTCTTACGTAAATGTTTTCTGAAAATGATACTCATGGCTCGCTGATATGTGGCACCAGCGTTCTTTAGACCGAATGGCATGACTGTGTAGCAGTATGTGCCAATCGGTGTTCGGAATGATGTGTGCTTCTCGTCGTCGGGAGACATCTTGATTTGATTGTACCCCGAGAATCCATCCATGAATGACATACGTTCAAAGTCGTATGTGTTGTCGATCATGATGTCTATGATAGGGAGGGGAAATTTGTCCTTCGGATATGCCTCATTAAGGTTTCAGAAGTCGATGCAGATTCGGATCTTCCCATTTTTCTTGAGGACCGAAACTATGTTGGCGACCCAGTCAGGATGTTGCTCCTCGCGAATGAAGCCACTGGCTATTAGTTTGTTGACTTCGGCTTCGATTGCGTCCATGACGCCTGGGCGGAAGTGTGGTTGTTGTTGTTTGACTGGCTTTGCATCTGGCTGTATGTTGAGCTTGTGAAGAGCAATATCGGGGTCTAATCCCGGCATGTCTTCGTAACTCCATGCAAATACGTCGATATATTCTCTGACAAGTTTTAGCAGCGATTCTCGCTCTTCGTCGGTTAAGCTCTTACTGATAAAGATTGGCTTTGGAGAGGACTCACTGCCGAGGTCGACCTGCATAACTTTATCTTCTGTAGGAGGTTCTCTCTGCTCGAACCGCTTTTCCCATTGTGCGTCCAGCTGTTGGGCCCACGACTCAAGCTCGAAGATTTCAGGGATGTCCTCGTCTTCTTCGTAAGCGTCGGCAAATGCCATGTTGACTGACAGGACCTGTCTAAATATATCTCCGATCCTGGTATCCGAATCGGAGGTTGGTGACCCGGTTGAATGTGACTGCCAATCACATTCTTCATCTGAACTCTCAGGAGTTGTTGTGGGAGTTACATACCCAAGTCCACATCGAGTTTTGCTATAGTAGTCCCGTGGATTACCTGACGGTACTGGGGGCTTCAAAGGTAGTCGCCGTCCAGTACCGTAATTCAAACCTGGTGTAGTCTCCAGATCATATCCTTGTTTCTGCATGAGGTATTTGGACTGGAGGCTATAAAGATACAGAGGCAGTCTCCCGGCATCTGACCCAAGATCGACTTCCTTTATGGTGAAGGGGTATGGATCGTCTTTCCGGCCGAAGATAATTGGGTGGTCCCCTCCCTCGAATATTCGGTAGGCGTCTTCTGTCGGAGTCAGCTGGATTGCGGTATATACATTTGTCACTTGTGTGTGTAGGTAAGTGCCTATACCGTGGTCCATAGCATACATTGTACATAGCTTATTGAGCTCGATGTAGTTCAATGATAGCCCTATATTGATAAAATAAGGTATCTTCTCGAGTGGGATTACATCATCTGCGGAAGGGGTATCGGAGTGGGCAGCCACATACTTGGCTAATTCCGATTCTTCTTCGGCTACCCCCTGTATAAATGAAGGCTGAGAGGATGACCTAGTTAGCTTGATCTTCAGAGGTTCAACTGGCGGAGCAGATCGTGGAGTTGTTGGTAGAGTAGCAACCCCCAGTTTGGCACTTGATGTGGGGCGAGGAGTGGCTGGTTCGCTAGAAGTGTCAGACCTCGCGTCGGGGTGACGACCCTTCTTGGGAAGACGTATCATGAGCGGTTTGTTGGAGGGATTGAGCTTCTCCGTTTGGAGCTGACCGACTCTCGGTAGTCTAATGGTAAGTGGCCCTGTTGTGGGTCTTGGCGCTTGGCCGGACCTTGGCAGCCGGATTCTCATCTGCTCTTCTTGTGCCGAGAGACTAATTGCGTCCTTACGCAGAGTGGCCGTAAGGGGCGCGGAATTGCCTGCTTTACGAGCCTGGAGGTGGATCGTCAAAGGTTCTTCTGATCCTGTGGCCGTCTTGGTGTGAGCTTGCACATCTTCTTCGACCAGGTGCTTCTTTGATTTTTCGTACAGACATGAGTTTGAGTAATAGGATTCGACCCCCTTGAAGGGATCGATATAAGCAAACTCTGTCCTCACAAAGCCGTGCTTATCGACATATTTGAAGCATTGGTGCAGCGTGGAAGGCACGATCATGTAATCGTGTATCCAAGGTCGCCCCAGAAGGATGTTGTAAGAAGTGTCGGCATCTTTGACGTAGCAGGTAACTTCCGATTGGAGATCGCCAATCTGACACTTCAAACGAATCTTCCCTATTGGGTAGCTCCTGTCCGAATTGAAACCGCTAATGGCGGTGCTTGTAGGTGTCAGGCGATGCATCAGAATGCGAAGATGATGTAGCAGACCCTTTGGAATGATGCTTATGGAGGACCCAGGATCAATGTGCATTCGGTCCACCTTTACGTCGTCGATGTATCCAGTGTAGTATAACGGGCGATCGTGTAGGTTAGTTTTGATGAGCATGTCCTGCAGAGAGAAGACGATATTGGGCATTGCTCCCGTACACGCACTATCTTGGAGATCTGCAGGTTGGTTATCTCCCGTGAGGTTGACCTGAGCCAAGTATGCGTCGACATTTTGGAGCACCTCACTCAAAGCCGTGCGGACATCCTTCGAGAGCCTCAGGAGTTCATATAAGGACAATTTGGCCAGTGTATTGGCCAGTTGAGCCAAGATGTCGAAGTTGTAGGGCCTCTCCAGCCCCTGAGGTGTCTCCTTTCGGAGGGATTTGTTGAAGCGAGTCTCCTTCGGCCTAGGCTTGTCGGTCGTCGGAGGTTGAGGAGGCCCTGAAGCGTCAGTGGTGGCTGGAGGGTGATCATCAGTCGAGTTCTCGGCCACCGGTTGGGATTGTGCTCCAGATCGAGTAGTGACTGCCGAGACTTCCTCTCCATCTGCCGAGGCGGTGTGGCAGGATCTGACTTTTCCACCTTTCTTCCTAGAAGGTAGAGTGGACTGAGTCACCTCGTGGACTAGGTCCGGATGGACCCACATGATTTTCCCTCGCAATGTGGTGAGGGGTACTAGACCGGCAGCTTGATCACGAGCTGGCGGAAGATTAGTAATTTCCATCGTTGCCAGAGGGATGGGTATAACACCGTCTTGAGTCTCTGTTGGAGGGAAGCTGCCGAATTGTACGGACACCATGTTGGCTGCTACGGTTACCTCCTCGAAGTCGATGGCCAGAGCGTTCGAATCGATGAGGTTTTGGATATACCGTTTCAGTTGGTAGCAGTCGTGTGTAGCATGGTGGACGTAGCGGTGGTAATGGCAGAACTTCGGGTTCTCCAGATCAGCCGGCCGAGGTTCTCGTCTTGGCGGAGGAAGCTGAATTCTATCTCCTTGTATAAGCATGTCCAAGATAGGCTTGACGTGGTCGTCTTCGAAAGAATAAGTGATTTGAGGCCATTGTTTGTCGGCCGGCTGTGGCTCGGGCTTCTGGGCTGTATCGGTCACCATAGCCTGCTTGCCTCTGTTGTCCCGGTTGTTGGAGGGGCTACCCCCATTGTCGTTGCTGGTGTTGGGACGCTTCCCTTTGTTCTCTTCCTCCGAGATATGCAACCCCAGTTGGCGAGCCTTCTTTAACCGTTCTTCGGCACTTGTAGCACTGATGATAAAAGCCTTCCAGTCCTTGAATTGACTTTCGCCCATCCAGAGACTAATTGTTGGGAGTAATCTCTTTTGGCAAATTTCGATCAAGGAAGAGTCCGGGTTGCCAGATGGTAACTTCATTGCGGTTTGACGAAACCGCTCAATGTAATTTCTTGTCAGCTCTTTCTCTCCTTGGATGACGTCCATGAGGGTAGACATTGTGACATCCTGCCCTACCTCATAGAACCTCTCTAGGAACAAGCGCTTGAAGCCAGCGAAGGAGTGGATGCAATTGTCTGGCAGGTTGCGGTACCAATCGAAGGCGACTCCTTCCAATGCCCCAATGAATAATCGCGTGAGGATGGCGTCATCATGGGGCAGATGGTCGGTCGTGACCTCAAAGTAAGTGATGTACCGACTTGCTGAAGTTTTGCCATCATAGGGGTTGATATTGAACGGCTTATATCTTGGTGGGAATGGAACATCCCTCCATTCAGCGGGATATGGTTACCGTATTCTGAGGTCTTGAGAGTTTTTTCGGGCGTGGAACATGGCTCGGAGCTCCTGAATCTCTCTCCTTACTTTTCGGGCCTCATCTGTCGTGGTAGGGGCCGTTATCTCGGGAGGATTATTGCCCGGGTTCGGTGCCGCTGAATTTGAATCTTTGTTGATCGCGGGACCCGCACTTGTCTGGCCAGGTGTCACTCCCTGCAGAGTAGGAAGAGCCGCTTTGATTTCGTCCACAGACTTGACCAAGGCGTGCAATATGGCCTCCAAAGTGTCGATGCATTGGCGATCACTGGAACCACCTTGATTGTTGTCCGTCATGAATACCATCCTTGTGAGGAGTGACGGAAGGGACGGTGGAGGATGTGCTCTCTGAGTCGTACCCGTGCATCGAGAAATCATCGGGATATATGGGAATGTTCTCTTCGGGTTCGGAATCGGAAGGAACAGTACCCCCAGCTTCGGAGGCTGCTTCGTCTTGGACGTCCTCGGGGACGTCGGCATCTGTTGCACCTGTCGGGAGAATTGCTTCCTCCGGTTTATCTTCTTGGAATGTCGGATTGTCGTGGACGTTCGGAGGAGTGCAATCCCCAGTTCCGACGACCCCCAGTGATGCGGACGACGAACCTCCTACTGCAGCCGATTTCGACTTCGAACGGGTGTGTTGGAATACTCCGGTGGAGGACAACCGTTTAGACGACGGTTTCTTAGCTGTAGTAGTCGACACCTTCGGGCTAGAGATGCTTGTCTTCTTCCCTCTCCCCTCAGCGGGGACTTTCCGTGCGAAATTGCAGGAGGCGATAAGAGGTGCCTTGTCTTCCGAGCTCGGATGCTGTAATCTTTGGAAGACGGACGGCCGGTCCTCCGTCACTGCCGTGTTGTTGCAACAGCAGTTGACGATAATCTGGGTGCAGTGATGTCCATGTGAGGACTCTTCGCACGCCGAGGCCCCTTCTCTTTCCTTGCGTTTGTGGAGGATAGCCTCCCGCAGGTCAGAGGAACCACTTTGTCCGTTCGCCACTGGGGACCGGGATTGAGCGGTTCTGTACAACTTCCCATCAGAGGCCCGCGTGATAATCAGTGGGATGCCCCGATAGTCAGAGGTTGGGGCAGCTGTCTGGGCTTGATGAGCCCGCGCTGCCCTAGACTTTTTCTTCTTAGCACCTGTGGGTGCATAATAGGAAGAGTCCAAGTTGAATATCACAGAGTCTGGCTTATCATCCAGAGAATCATCAGGATCCGGACCGTACGAGAGACGGTCGAAAACTGATCGAGAGGAGCATGGAGCAGATGCTATGCGGCTGGGATTAGAAACCGTACAGGCTGACTGCATGCGGTTGTCTTCTGTCGTCGGATGAGTTCTTATGCGGCTAGGAGTCACGACCGTGCAGGCTGCCCGCATGCGGTTGGCATCTGTGGCCGCATGGGTTTTCTGCAAGCGATTGACTTTAATAGCCGCATGAGTCTCATTCATGCGGTTGGCAGCTGTAGCCGCATAAGTTATACGGCTGACAGAAGTGGCCGCATGAATTTTTTTCATACGGTTGGCAGATGTAGCCGCATGGGCTTTCTTCCTGCGGCTAATATCCTTTTGCGGTTCGGATTGCGTAGAGTTCCTCTTTGCCCCTGCAAGTCCAGCATCATAGTGTTTTCTTCTGCCGGACTTGGGGACAGCAGAGGTGTCTACGGTCTGAGGTGGGGCCGCAGGAGAGTCCTTCTAGCCGTCTTAAGCAACAGAGGATATTCCATCGAGGGCTTGAGGAGGAGCAAATGATTTCGGCCTTCACTCTTTGCGGGCCTTCATGGTGCGGGTGCGCTTTTGGACCGGGCCACCGCTGCCTTCAGAGAGCATCTCTTTGAACGCCTGTTGGTCGAAGCGGACGATCATCTTCTGTTGTGTGGAGCCAAGTTTGGCTGCATCCGATTGCGTCACCAACTCCTCAGCCGTGGAGAAGTTAGTCCCCAGCAGAGTCGCCATCGTGTTTGCCATTGATTGTAAAAGAACAGAACAATTATCGGAGGACTGAACTTAGACTCACAATACAAACTCGCTTGTACAAAGAAAGCCTAGGGACGAAAACCTAGGTACAGCAATCTAAGTACAATTGTTTATTTTTGATTCTGGAGGGTGACGATAGAGGCTCGGGAAAGCGACGGCCGCTCTGCCTTACTTCTTGGACGATCGGTATGCAGTCTTGGCTCGGAGAAGATCTGCCTGGCGTTGACGAAGAAATGCCCTCTTTGTGTTGCTCTCTTGGCTTCTCTCTCTCTCTGTGATTATCGAAGGGGGGAAGCTCTCTCTGTGTATATCTCTCTCTCTCTTTTTTTTATTCTTTTATTGCCGGGAGGTCTTGCAAGGGAATGATGCGGGCTATTTATAAGAGTGGGGTATGATCATTAGGGTTTGCTAATGATTATCTGTTTGGAATGTCGGCGCTCCTTCAATCTATCTGAACCCTTGATCCTGATTACAATGAATCTAGGCCATTAATGCGGATAGCACTAAATCTTATGAGCAATTAATGTTAACTACTTTAAATCCTCATGATTGATTATGCCAATGTCTGATTGCTTGCCACGTGTCCCATTGGCTTGATGATAAATGATAAGCCCTGATCTCAGTAATTATGACGATGATGTCAAATATATTTGTTGGGATTCGGCTGAATCTTTGATTGATCCGATGCTACGTGTTTTAATTGTAGGTCCTGCCAGAGCCGCATAGGATGGACAACACTTGAACCGCAGGGAGATACTCTTTGTTAGCCGCATAGGACGATGCTTCATCGAGCCGCAGGGGACGAACTCTCCATGAGCCGCATATGCATAGTCTCTGCGAGCCGCATGAGTTAGCGTTGTATTGAGCCGCAGGGACTGGGCTCTGGGTGGACCGCATATGGCTGATTTCATATAGGGTGACTTCTCAGTGAGCCGCATGAAGCTGTTCTCTACTTAAGCCGCATGAGACTTGCCACGTGGCAATCTAGGATTTCTGACAGATCGGGTCAGAGATTTTCTTCTCTTCCCGGGGAGTCTGTCATTATGGCAGACCCATCATGACACTTTATGTCAGAGCCGTCACAGTCGTCGAGTTGTTTCAGAGCATTAAATGAGGCCACTACTTGAATGGCCAGCTGTAGGGGAGGATCACATGGGGACACGTGGCGTCGATCGAGCCGCATATCCCTGCTGAACCACATACACTCCCGAGCCGCATGAGCCTGAGAGTCTTCTTCGAACCGTATAAGGCAGCTCCTGTGTGAGCCGCATGAGCTTCCTACCCAGAGCCGCATGGGCCATTATTCTGATATTTTCTATGCTTCTACAAAACTGTCTATAACTGCTTTATAGTTTCCTGTCTTTTACTTGGGTTTTCTTGATGAGTTGTACTCGTTCCTGTCCTGACTGGACCTATTATAAATTTTACAGATGACTGCCCTGAGGACACATGCCCTACATATTACTGTAGAGATGGTTTAGCTACCTATGGCCCCGACACTCAGGAGTGATCGGGAGTTTTATCTAGTTTGTCTTGTCTTAGTTTTCATGTTTAGAAATGGAGTTGTACATATATATTTGAGACTTGAGTTGTATTTGAGATTGTTTGAGTTTGTTGTTATAATATCTGTAGTTTTGTCGTCTTCAATTTCTTAGTTATATTTCGGTATTATCTTATCGTGCTTAGACTGTGATTGAGTTACACCGTATCTTATACTTGTCCTCCGTTCGGAGTTGATCATGATGAGTACATTATATACTGCATGAGTTGATGGTTAGTTAGAGACTGAGAACAGCGTTCTACCGCCGACACTTCAACGTAGGCTGGGCGCTGTTACGTACTCGTACCCTCACAGTGGGTGCGGGTCGTGACATCTCATCCCTGGGACCATTGGTAGGTCCCATCCCTCTTCTGCTTACTCCAAGCTCTACGCTGATCCCCCTTACGCTCCCATTGGACCCCAATCCTCTAATGTGTACTTTGGAGCTGTCCCCTCTGGCCTTTACGCAGGCCAGGTGCAACCACCCCTCGCGTATTATCCCTCCTCCGCGTATTCTGGTAGGATTATCCCAATCCCGCAGTCTTACGCACCCTCTGGCCTTTACGCAGGCCAGGTGCTACCCCCCCTCGCGTATTATCACCCTTCTGTGCTCTACGCGGCCCCCCATACCCTCTCTCCTCGTCCCCACCCCACCGCCGTCGCCCGCTCTAACCTCCACCCCTGGCGCTCCCCTAGCCGGCTCCCCAGCCGCCTATCCCCCTCGGCTCATGCGTCTGCTCCGCAGCTGTCGCTCCTGTGGCATCCGCAGCCCCCCTCCCCGGGACCTCGACAGCCCTCTCGAGCTTTGCCGGACTTGGGGCACCCCATGTGGAGGCCCTTATTCCGACCGAGGCTGTCCTAGTTCCCTACCTTCATCCTCCTCCGGCCGTCCTGCATGAGGCGTCTACCCTGCTTGTGGGGTAGTCGCCGCTTTGGCCCTCGCCATTCCCTCTGCCCCCCACCCTCCCCTAGCTGGCCCCCATTGGCTGTCTCCGTCGTTCCCCCTCCCCGCCCTGAGCTGGGTTCCTCTCCGTTGGTGTCTTCGCCCTCCGGGGTAGCTACCAAGGGTCCCTCCCCGCCTGGAGCTACTCAGCGGTCCTTCGCCGACGCTCTCCGCCCGGGCTTAGGTTCCTCGAAGGGTCTCCTTCTCCTTGATGTCTGCCTCCCGGACATTGTGTTTCCACAGGACTCCTCTGTTCCATTGGTCCCCTTTTCTGACTTGGAATTGATTCTCTGTCATCCCCCTTTCCCTACACTTTTGTTCTCAAATTTTCTTCAGGCTGCCCCAAACTCTCATGGGTGCAAGAGGCGATAGCCAGCTGGAGCCTCACGGCGGAATACCGAGTGGCCCCACTCGACCCTAGGCATATTCTCCTCCATTTCTCCTCCGATAGCGATCACAGGACTGTCTGGTCCAAAGGCACCTGCAGGATCGACTCCTACCAAATGAAGATCATTCAATGGTCACAAGTGTTTACCACCAAAGAAGACTCAGCGAGGGTCGCTGCCTGGGTGACTCTGCCTAATCTACCCCTTATTTGCTTTGTCCCAGCGGCTCTCAGGCATATCGCCAACTCCTTCGGAACGTTCGTGGCCACGGCCCCTGAGACCAGCAACCTAACCAAGGCTCACTATGCTAAATTCTACGTGGAACTCGACCTCACTACCGAACCACCCAATTTTATCACTATAGAGCTGGAAAACCAGACCCACACCCAGCAAGTCCTCTACGACAACCACATTATGTTCTGCAATCATTGCCATTTAAGAGGCCACCTTCCGAAGCACTGCCACCGCCTTCACCCAGAACTCAAGAAGAAAGCTACTCGAATAGACAACGAGTTGGCAGAGGGAAGGACACCCAAACCACCCCTTCTGTCGCGCTCGAACTTGCACACTCTGTTCGGATCCAGTGATGGCAAGAAAGACTGAAGCGAGCCTCCTAGCAAAGCTCTGATTAAAGATTTGTCACTCTGCAACACCCAAGACCTCACTCTCTCCAACCATTTTGACATTCTAGATTCGGGAGATACGGATTAACGAACAGAGTCTGGCCACCCCCTTGTCGATCTAGAACTCACAAAGACAGCGCCCAGTCCCCCAATACGGAGATTGTTGAGAAGATCACCAACACCACCAACGCTGATCAACAACGCACCACCGAAGACCCTCTTGAAGAAGCCCTTGCTATCCTCGGGCCAGACCAAGCAAGAAGAGGACTTCAGGTTCAAGCCGCAGGTTACTCTCTCCAGCAAACTATTCTTCTGATTGGGAGCTCCAGCGACTCCTTGGTCCTCCCATCCGTGGATCCCATCCTGGACTCAGCTAGGGAATTGGTAAGCATCCTCACGGACCCACACGAGCAACCCTCGAACGACCCTCCAACCACAACCAGGACAGAGGCGTCAAACTCGCACGGGGATAATGACACCATGTCACTGGCAGAAGCGTCAACCTCACGCGGGGACAAGGCCAAGAAAGCAACTGACAAAAACACAACCATACAAACCAAATCCACCACCAAGCGAAACAAAAAACCCTCCCCTCAACTTTATTAATTCTTAACATCCTATCGTGGAATGTCCGCGGCCTAGCGAACAAACCCATGTTAAGGAGAATTTTCGAACTTCAAAAAATCCACAAGATCGACATCCTCATTATTCTTGAACCCAAAATCCCTTCCAAAAGATTAAAATCTATCCAGTTGCAGCTAGGCCTCCCCACGGCCATAGCAGGCAGAAACGATATTTGGATTCTCTGTATGAAGGATGTCAAAATCAGGGTCATTCGGGACTCCCGGCAAGCCCTCTCATGCTGGTGGGAACATCCCATGCTCCCTGAACGCTCCATCCTTTCTGCGGTCCACGGCAGCTGTGATATTGCCGAGCGAAAACATCTCTGGAATGACCTCATTGACATCCATCTCCACCACATGAACTCTCCTTGGCTGTGCATCGGGGACTTTAACGCGATCACCTGCAGAGAAGAAAAAATCGGAGGACGACCTCCTTCCATATCGGCCATGCAAGACTTTAACAATTTCACCTTCAGCGCTCATCTCACCACCTTACAGTTCACCGGCAATGCTTTCATCTGGTGCAACATGCAGGAAGGCGACCGTCGTCAATACTCCCATTTGGACAGGGCCCTCACGAATGATCGCTGGCACGGATTGGGAATCACTACCAACATGTCCCATCTCAACTCCTCTGAATTAGACTATGCTCCTCTACTGATTGAAATTAAAAAGAATACTAATCCATTCAAAAAGAACTTCCAATTCCTCGACCTCTGGACTGATCATCCCCAATTTTTGGACATTGTCGCGGAAGCGTAGAATCGGGACGATTCTCCCAATCCCCTATCGCGGGTGAGCAACAAGCTCCGAGCGACAAGGAAAGCTCTATCCAAATGGAGCAAACTTGCTTACGGGGACATTTTCCAAGCTGTGTGGGTTGCGAAGGATGATGTCACCCGTGCCGAAGCATATTTTGCGTCGGAACAGTCTGTGGCGGCAAGGACAGCCCTGAACCTCACTAAGACTAAGCTCAAATTCCGATTTAAAGTGGAAACCGATTTCTGGAAGCAGAAAGCGAGATTAAAATGGGACAATGATGGGGATAAAAACTCAAAATTCTTTTATGCCTGTGTCAATGGACGCAGACAGAAGCTGGCAGTCCACCGTACGGCGGACGACAACGGGAACATCATTACTGACCATGATAGCATCAAAGCTGCGGCTATAGATTTCTACTCCAAATTATTCACCAAAGAGACGTGTAGAAGCATGGAAAATACTAAAGAAAATGACTCATGCGGCCAAGAAAGATCCATGCAGCTCAGAAAACTCATGCGGCTCAGGGAGTCATGCAGCATAAGGAGCTATGCGGCCCGAGGCATTCCATGCGGCTCAGAAGACACGTGGCCTGACAGTGCTCCCCTCCGACCCATGCTGTATTAATTGCTTTGACGGCTGACCCCTCTGAAAAGTTGACAGCCCTGACACAAAAGCAGGTAATTATGACTCTGTCATAATGATGAATCTCTAGGGAAGAGAAAAGAGATCTCTGACACAAATCCCCTGAGAGCCATAAAAATGCCACGTGGCTTTGCCACGTGGGCGTTCGTATACGACTCACTTCTCATGCGGTTCAGAATGAATCCTATGCAGCTCAGGTCAAGAAAGCCTCATGCGGCTCGAGCGAAGACTTCTCATGATGTTCAGAATGGATTCGTCCTATGCGGCTCAGGCCGAGAAAGCCTCATGCGGCTCAAGTAAGGACTTCTCATACGGTTCAAAAGGATCATATACATGCAGCTCAGGTGGACATGTACCTATGCAGCCCACAAGGATTACTTCTCTGTGGTTCAAGGGCTCAAGTGAGGGCCACTGCCCAGGCAGCCCTGACACGCGAACTTAACCATATGCAGCTCAAATTCATATGCGGCTCACTCGTCATACGGTCCAGATCCCCCCAACAGCTCCTAGGACCCGTGTCCTAAACCGATTAATTTCTCAGATTTGCCGCCATTAAAGATTGGGTCAAATCCCAATAATCTGGGACACGTGGCAGAAGAATAGATCTAATTTATTCGCAGATATCAGAAGATCATTATAAGGAAGATTTATTCCAATCAGCATTAATTGCTAATGGGATTTGGTGTAATCTACACCTAATGGCTCGGATTCGTCACAATCAGAAATGAACGGCCTAGATTGACCAATCCCCAGGCCGCCGCCATCTCCAAGAGCTAATCATTGGCAACCCTAATGATCACATCCCACTATTATAAATAGCAAGGTGCCATTCCCTTGTAAAGATAGATACAATATCAGAGAGAAATACATGGATACAAAGAGACTTCTCCCCCATAGTCAGAGAGAGAATACACACAGAGAGAGAGGAGCTAGAAGAGTAATCAGGGGGAGAGCAAGAAGAGCATTTCTTCATCAACGCCAACCATCTTTTCACAGGAGCCAAGGCTGCATACCGATCGTCCAAGGAGTAAGGCAGGGCTGTCGTCGCCTTTCCGAGCCTCTATCGTCACCCCCCAGAATCTAAAATAAACAATTGTACTTAGACTGCTGTACCTAGGTTTTCGTCCCTAGGCTTTCTTTGTACAAGCGAGTTTGTAACGCGAAGTAAAAGTCCGGTCCTCCGATAATTGTTCTGTTCTTTTATATTTTATGGCAAACACGATGGCGTCTCTGCTGGGGACTAACTTCTCCATGGCTGAGGAGTTGGTGACGCAATCTGACGCAGCCAAAGTTGGCTCCATGCAACAAAAGATGGTTGTCCACTTTGTCCAACAGGCGTTTGAAGAGATGCTCTCCGAAGGAAGCGCTGGCCCGGTTCAGAAATACACCCGTGGGACGAAGGCTCGCAAAGAGTGGCGGCCAAAATCATTTGCTCCTCCAGCCCTCAATGGGATACCCTCTGTTGCTCAAGACGGCGAGAAAGACTCTCATGCGGCCCCACTTCAGACCGTAGACAACTCTGCTGTCCCCAAGTCCGGCAGAAGAAAACACTATAATGCTGGACTTGCAGGGGCAAAGAGGAACTCTATGCGATCCGAGCCGCATAAGGGTATTACCCGCAGAGAGAAAGCTCATGCGGCTACATCCGCCAGCCGCATGAAGAAGACTCATGCGGCCACATCTGTCAGCCGCATAGCTTATGCGGCTACAGTTGCCAACCGCATGGATGAGACCCATGCGGCTATGAAAGTCAATCGTTTGCAGAAAACCCATGCGGCCATAATTGCCAACCGCATGCGGCCAGCCTGCACGGTCGTGACTCCTAGGCGTATAAAAATAACTCATCAAACAGAAGAAGACAACCGCATACAGACAACCTGCACGGTACCCAATTCTAGCCGCATAGCATCCGCTCCACGCTTCTCTCGATCAGTCTTCGATCGGCTCTCATGCGGTCCTGACTCTGATAATTCTCTGGACGATAAGCCAGACTCTGTGGTATTCAACTTGGACTCCTCCTATTACGCACCCAAAAGTGCTAAAAGGAGGAAGTCTAGGGCAGCGCGGGCTCACCAAGCCCTGTCAGCTGCCCCAACCTCTGACTATCGGGGCGTCTCGCTAGTTATTACGCGGGCCTCTGATGGGAAGTTGTACAGAACCGCTAGAGTCCAGCCCCCGACGGCGAACAGACAGAATGGTTCCTCTGACCTGCGTGAGGTTATCCTCCACAAACGTAAGGAAAGAGAAGGGGCCTCAGTGTGCAAAGAGTCCTCACACGGACATTACTGCACCCAAATCATCGTCAACTACTGTTGTAACAACGCAGCAGTGACAGAAGGCCGGTCGTCCGTCTTCCAAAGACTACAGCATCCGAGCTCGGAGGACGAGGCACCTCTTGTTGTCAACTGCAATTCCACTCAGAAAGTCCCTGCCGAGGGGAGAGGGAAGAAGACGAGCATCTCCAGCCCGAAGATATCAACCACTACAGCTAAGAAACTGTCGTCTAAACGGTTGTCCTCCACCGGAGTTTTCCAAGGCACCCGTTCAAAGACAAAATCTGCTACAGTGGGAGATTCGTCGTCCACATCGCTGGGGGTTGTAGGAACTGGGGGTAGTACTCCTCCGAACGTCCACAACAATCTGATGTTTTAAGAAGACGAGCCCGGGAAAACAACCCTCCCATTAGGTGCAACAGACGCTGATGTCCCCGAGGACATCCATGACTCTCAAGATAAAACAAGCTCCGAAGCTGGGGGTACTGTTCCTTCTGAGTCCGAACCCGAAGAGAACATTCCCACATATCCCGATGATTTCTCGATGCATGGATACGACTCGGAGTGCACATCCTCCACCGTTCCTTCCGTCACTCCTCATGTAAAGACGATATTCATGACGGACAGCAATCAAGGCGGTTCCAGTGATCGCCAACGTATAGACACTTTGGAGGCCATACTGTACGCCTTGGTCAAGTCTGTAGACGAGATCAAAGCGGCTCTTCCTACTCTGCAGGGAGTGACACCTGGCCAAACAAGCGATGGTCCCGCAATCAATGTAGATTCAAATTCAGCGACATCGAACCCGGGCAATAATCCTCCCGAAAGAACGGCCCCTACCGCGACTGATGAGGCCCGAGAAGTAAGAAGAGAGGTTCAGGAGCTCCGAGCCATGTTCCACACCCGAGAAAACTCTCAAGACTTCAGAATACGGCAACCATATCCTGCTGAATGGAGGGATGTTCCATTCCCACCAAGATATAAGCCGTTCAATATCGACCCATATGATGGCAAGACCTTAGCAAGTCGGTACATTCCTTACTTCGAGGTCACCACCGACCATCTGCCCCATGATGACGCTATCCTCACGCGGTTATTCATCGGGGCATTGGAAGGAGTTGCCTTCGACTGGTATCGCAGCCTGCCGGGCAATTGTATCCACTCCTTCGCCGGCTTCAAACGCTTGTTCTTGGATAGATTCTATGAGGTAGGGCAGGATGTCACAATGTCTACCCTCATGGACGTCGTCCAAGGAGAGAAAGAGCTGACGAGGAATTACATTGAGCGGTTTCGGTAAACCGCAATGAAGTTACCATCTGGTAATCCGGATTCCTCTTTGATTGAAATCTGCCAAAAGAGACTACTCCCTACAATTAGTCTCTGGATGGGCGAAAGTTAATTCAAGGACTGGAATGCTTTTATCATCAGTGCTACAAGTGCCGAAGAACGATTGAGAAAGGCTCGCCAACTAGGGTTGCACATCTCAGAGGGAGAAAACAAGGGCAAGCGTCCCAATACTAACATCGACAATGGGGGTAGCACCTCCAACAATCGGGACAACAGAGACAAGTAGGCTATGGTGGCCGACACGGCCCAGAAGCCCGAGTCACAACCAGCAGACAAACAATAGCCTCAAATCACTAACTCTTTCGAAGACGGCCACGTCAAGCCTATCTTGGACATGCTCATACAAGGAGATAGAATTCAGCTCCCTCTACCAAGATGGGAGCCTCGGCCGGCTGACCTGGAGAACCCAAAGTTCTGCCATTACCACCGCTATGTACACCATGCTACACACGACTGCTACCAACTAAAACGGTACATCCAAAACCTCATCGACTCGAACGCTCTGGCCATCGATTTCGAAGAGGTAACCGTGGTAGCCAATATGGTGTCCGTACAATTCGACAGCTTCCCTCCGATGGAAGCTCAAGACGGGGTGGTTCCCATCCCTCTAGCAACAATACAGATTACCAATCTTCCACCTCCCCGAGATCAAGCTGCCGGTTTAGTACCTCTCACCACATCGCGAGGAGAAATCATGTGGGTCCATCCGGACCTGGTCCACGAGGTGACTCAGTCCACGATGCCTCCCATTCACAAGAAAAGAAGTGGGAAAGTCAGATCCTATCGCACCATCTCAGCAGACGCGGAAGAAGTCACGACCGTCGTTACTCAATCTGGAGCACAATCTCAACCCGTGGCTGAGAACTCGACCGATGATCATTCGCACACTACTACTGACGCTCCAGGGCCTCCTCAGCCTCCGACGACCGACAAGCCTAGGCCGAAGGAGACTCGCTTCGACAAATCCCTCCGAAAGGAGACACCTCAGGGGCTGGAAAGGCCCTACAACTTCGACATCTTGGCATAATTGGCCAATACACCAGCCAAATTGTCCTTATATGAACTCCTGAGGCTCTCGAAGGATGTCCGTGCGGCCTTGAGTGATGCACTCCAAAATGCCGACGCATACTTGGCTCAGGCCAACCTCACGGAAGAAAATCTGCCCGCAGATCTCCAAGACAGCGCATGTACGGGAGCGATGCCCAATATCGTCTTCATCCCGCAGGATATGCTCATCAAAACCAACCTGCACGATCGCCCGTTATACTTCACTGGATACATCGGCGACGTAAAGGTGGACCAGATGCACATTGATCCTGGGTCTTCCATAAGCATCATCCCGAAGGGTCTGCTACATCATCTTCGCATTCCGATGCATCGCTTGATGCCTACAAACACCGCCATCAGCGGTTTCAATTCGGGCAGGAGCTACCCAATCGGAAAGATCAGTTTGAAATGCCAGATTGGCGATCTTCAATCAGAAGTCACCTGCTACGTCATAGATGTCGACACTTCTTACAACATCCTTTTGGGGTGCCCTTGGATACACAATTATATGATCGTGCCTTCCACGCTGCACCAATGCTTCAAATATGTCGACAAGCATGGCTTCGTGAGGACAGAATTTGCTGACATCGATCCCTTCAAAGGGGTCGAATCCTACTACTCGGACTCCTGCCTATACGAAAAGTTGAAGAGGCACCTTGATGAAGGAAATGACCAAGCTGATACCGAAGCGACTACGGGATCAGAAGAACCTCTGACGATCCACCTCCAAGCTCGCAAACCGGGCAAATCCGTACCCCTTACAGCCACGCTGCGTAAGAATGCAATCAGTCTCTCGGCACAGGAAGAGCAGCTGAGAATCCGGCTGCCAAGGTCCGGCCAAGTGCCGAGACCCACAACAGGGCCACTTACCATCAGACTGTCGAGAGTCGGTCAACCCCAAACGGAGAAGCTCAATCCCTCCGATAGACTGCTCACGATACGCCTTCCCAAGAAGGGTCGTCACCCCGATGCGAGGTCTGACACTTCTAGCGAACCGGCTACTCCTCGCCCCACATCGAGTGCCAAACTGGGGGTTTCTAGTCTACCAACAACTCCACGCTCTGCTCCGCCAGTTGAACCTCTAAAGATCAAGCTGACTAGGTCGTCCTCTCAGTCTTCATTTATACAGGGGGTAGCCGAAGAAGAACCGGAACTAGCAAAGTATGTGGCTGCCCACACCGATGTCCCCTCCGCAGATGATGTAATCCTCCTAGAAAAGATACCTTATTTCATCAATAAAGGGCTATCTTTGAACTACATCGAGCTCAATAAGCTTTGTACAATGTATGCTATAGAACATGGTATAGGGACCCGTCTACACACACAGGTGACAAACGTGCACACCGTAATCCAGCTTATGCCAGCAGAAGACGCTTACCGCATAATCGAGGGAGGGGATCATCCAATCATCTTCGGCCGAAAGGACGATCCGCGCCCCTTCACCATTAAAGAAGTTGATCTTAGGTCAGATGCCGGGAGACTGCCTCTGTATCTTTATAGCCCCCAGTCCAAATATCTCATACAAAAACAGGAATATGATCTAGAGACTATACCAGGTTTGAACTACGGCACTGGACGACGATTACCTTTGAAGCCACCAGTACCGGCTGGCAAGCCACGGGACTACTATAGCAAAATTCGATATGGACTAGGGTATGTAACTCCCATGACGACCCCTGAGAGTTCAGATGAAGAGTGTGGCTGGCAGTCACATTCAACCGGGTCACCAACTTTCGACTCGGATACCAGCATCGGAGACATATTCAGACAAGTCCTGTCAGTCAACATGGCATTCGCTGACGCTTACGAAGAAGACAAAGACATTCCTGAAATCCTCGAACTAGAGCCGTGGGCCCAACAGCTGGATGCACAATGGAAAAAGCGGTTTGAGCAGAGAGAACCTCCTACCGAAGATGAGGTTATGCAGGTCGACCTCGGCAGCAAATCCTCTCCAAAGCCAATCTTCGTTAGTAAAAGCCTAACAGACGAAGAGCGAGAATCGCTGCTGAAACTTGTCAGAGAATATATTGACGTGTTCGTATGGAGTTATGAAGACATGCCTGGATTAGACCCCGATATCGCTCTTCACAAGCTCAACATACGGCCAGATGCAAAGCCAGTCAAGCAGCAACAACGACACTTCCGCCCAGGCGTCATAGATGCGATCGAAGCCAAAGTCAACAAACTAATAGCCAACGGCTTTATTCGTGAGGAGCAACATCCTGACTGGGTCGCCAATATAGTTCCGGTCCTTAAGAAGAATGGGAAGATCCGAATCTGCATCGACTTCCGTAATCTGAATGAGGCATGTCCGAAAGACGAATTTCCCCTCCCTATCACAAACATCATGATCGACAACACATGCGACTTTGAACGTATGTTATTCATGGATGGATTCTCGGGGTACAACCAAATCAAGATGTTTCCCGACGACGAAAAGCACGCATCATTCCGAACACCGATTGGCACATACTGCTACACAGTCATGCCATTCGGTCTAGAGAATACTGATGCCACATATAAGCGAGCCATGAGTATCATTTTTAGAGAACACTTGCTCAAGGCGGTGGAATGCTATGTCGATGACATCGCCGTCAAGAGTCGCCGTAAGGGAGATCATCAGCAGGACCTGAGGACGGTATTCGACCTGATGAGAGTCCACAATCTGAAAATGAACCCTACGAAATCTTTCTTGGGCGTATCTAGCGGGAAGTTCTTGGGATTCATTATCACCGCTCAGGGTCATGTAGACCCTGAGAAAACGAAGGCAATCATGGAGATGGGTCCCCCGAGAAATCTCTGCGAACTTAGAGGCCTCCAAGGGAGGCTAGCTTACATCAGGAGGTTCATTTCTAACCTCTCTGGACGATGCCGACCGTTCACACACCTCATGAAGAAAGGAGTCTCATTCGTATGGGACGAGGAATGCCAGCGTGCCTTCGACAACATCAAAGAATATTTCTCAAATCCTCCAGTCCTGGTAGCCCCGGTTGCCGAAAAACCATTCCTGCTCTATGTACGAGCAATGGAACACTCCTTCGGTGCCCTGTTGGCACAAAACAATGATGCAGGTCACGAACAAGCTATATACTATCTCAGCCGAATGATGGTTGGACCCGAGCACCGATACACCGCGGTTGAAAAGGAATGCCCCGCCTTGGTGTTCGCCATTCAGAAGACGCGGCACTATGTCACCGGACAAACGATACATGTGATCTCACGAGTCAACCCTCTCAGGGTCCTCATGACTAAACCAGGGGCACTCAGTTCTCGTCTCGCTACTTGGGCAATATTGCTGTCCCCTTATCATATGACCTTCGTCCCGCAAAAGGCAGTCAAAGGTCAAGCCCTGGTAGACTTCTTAGCAGCCCACCCAAGCTCGGAGTGCTCCAGAATATATGAAGAGATCCCAGATGAGGTCGCCGACTCGCATGCAACCTCTCAAGAGGCTATATGGCGCGAATGTTCTTCGACGGTGCTTCGAGGACCGGACCTAAAGACAATATAGTTGTCGGAGTCGGGGTAGTACTGGTCTCCCCTTCCGGATTGGTGATCAACCGCGCCTATTCCCTCACAGAACCCTACTCTAGCAATTTGGTCGAGTATAACGCTTTGGTCATTGGCCTCCAACTAGCAAGAGGGCTGGGGGTAGAATATCTTGAAGCATACGGCGACTCCCAACTAATCGTCAATCAGATCTAGGGCTCATACAAGGTCCGACACGAAGACATGATCCTTTATCACCAAATAGCGATCGACATTATCTCGTCGTTTGAGGGGTTCTTCATCGAACATGTCCCCAGACTCCAAAATATCGAAGCTGATGCCCTAGCAGGCCTTGCTGCTTCCTTAGCGGTGCCGAACCACGCTCATCATTCTGTTGACGAAATTGGCCACGAACTGGTCTGTTCCAAGAACAACGTTCAATTCGTGGTGAGCTATTCCGTCCAGACGTTCGACGAAGCACCAGAATGGAGACAGCCGTTCATCGACTTCGTTGTCTACGACATCCTGCCCGAGAACCCAAAGGAAGCCACTTCTATCAGACGGCGTTCTCTCAGATTCTTTTACGATACAGAGACGAAAATGCTGTATCGCCGCTCCTACGACAGATTATTGCTCCGGTGCTTGTCGAACGCAGAAGCCAAAGAAGCCGTACGCGAAGCTCATGACAGTATCTTTAGGGCCCATCAGCCTGGCCCAAAATTGCAAGACCGCCTTCGCCGAATGGGCTACTACTGGCCCACGATGGTGGCAGATGAGATAGATTATGCTAGAAAATGCAAAGCTTGCCAGGTCCACGCAGACTTCATTCACCAACCATCCGAGTTTCTACATCCGACGGTGGCATCCTGGCCATTCGAAGCGTGGGGAATGGATATCATTGGTCCAATCACCCCACCTTCCTCCCGAGGACATCGCTTCATACTTGCGATCACTGATCACTTCTCCAAATGGACGGAAGCTGTCCAATTCGCAGAAGTTAAAACTTCGAACGTGATCAGCTTCTTTAAGCATCACGTCATCTACCGCTTTGGACTGTCCCAAAGGATCATCCATGATAATGGTCCATAGTTTGCAAGCCACGTATTCTATCAGTTTTGCGATAAGCACCGTATTCAGAATGTCGCTTCGATACCGTACAACTCGACAGCAAACAGGTTAGCAGAGGCATTCAACAAAACAATCATCAAACTCCTCAAGAAGTTTGTCTCCTCCAACAAACGCGACTGGATTGAGAAGCTCGGTGAATGCTTATGGGCTTATCGCACCACAATTCAGACCGCCACCGGGAATACACCATTCTTTCTAGTGTACGAGAGTGAGGCAGTTCTCCCATTAGAGACTCAAATACCCTCACTCCGCGTCGCCCTCACTTATCAATTGACAATGGATGATAACTACCGACGTCGACTACAAGAGTTGGAGGCCTTAGATGAAAAGCGCCTCCTAGCTCAGCAAAGGATCGAGCTATACCAAGCACGCATCTCAGGAGCCTTCAACAAGAAGGTCAAAATCAGAACATTCCAAGTGGAGGATCTTGTTCTGGCAGTCCAGAGGCCAATGGTCATGACTCACAAGACCGCCGGCAAGTTCTAGCCAAAATGGGAAGGTCCATTTGTCATAGAGGCCGTGTTCTCCAACGGTGCTTACCGCCTCGCCAAGCAGAACGGAGACTTGCTCATGTTGCCCGTCAACGGCAAGTTCCCGAAGAAATACTATGTTTAAACAACATGCTCCAGATCATCGAGTTACGTACCCGCTGGTACCACTGAACTTACCCCCCAATTTTCCAGATTTTTCAAGTCATGTGTCCGCTGATACCACTGAACTCACCCTCATAGTTTGTCAAATTTCTAAGTCATGTATCCACTGGTACCTCTGAACTTACACTTTGATTCCAACATTCATAGATTGTCGAGTTATGCACCCGTCGGTACCCCTGAACTTACCTCCTGGTCACTCTTTTGAAAGAAAGTCATGTATAACCATACCGCTGAACTTTTTTCCTACAAGAGATCCTCCCTCATGATCCACTACCTGCACTCCCAGTGCACAACAAGGGTAACGGGTCCACAAACATCCAAGACGGCCATGTCCTCATCACCTCTGAGTCGTCCCATTTATGCCAAAAACAAATCACCCTTTAACATAGAACCTCCATATCCTCACTACCACTGAGTCGTTTTATGTGCCCTCCTTCATTGAGCCCAATCCTGTCATGTCTTCATTACCTCTGAATGGGAAGGCTCCGTCGAAGAAACCTTCATACTTGCCATGTCCTCATTACCTCTGAGTTAGTATGATGATCCCCTTTCGACCTATTACTTGTATCCACAACCGGAGTACGCCAAGGGTAATGGATCCATAAATGTCCTCTGTTGACCACAAATGTCCTCTGTTGACCAAAAATGTCCTCTGTTGACCACAAATGTCCTCTGTTGACCACAAATGTCCTCTGTTGACCACCAATACCCTCCGTCGAGTTCGCTCCTGCCATGTACTCATTACCTCTGAGTAGGAAGACTCTACGTTTGAAAAACTTTCCTACTTGCCATGTCCTCGTTACCTCTGAGAAAGTATGTCAGTTCCCCATCATCCTATTATCTGTATCCTAAACCAGGGTATGCCAAGGGTAATAGGCCCAAAAATATCCTCGGCTAAATTTCTTAACACAAGCCTACCACCTCAGCATGCCCCAGGAGCCCAGCTGCTCTGCGGCACTCCTTTTCTCAATACCAAGAGCACCCATGACCACTATGCTATGGCTGCTTCAGGTATCCTGCCCGAAACTTGTTATCTCTACCTAAAACCAAGGTACGCCATGGGTAACAGGTCCACAAATATATCCCCTATGCGGGGGAGAATACCACCACAATATTACAAGTATAGCAGGCAATACAAATGAAGGGTAGAATTGAAAGTACTCTTTATTTGAAGGAAGAAAAAAAAGCATTACATATTTTGGGACCACGTCCCTTTAAAAAAAGAAGAGAAAAGAAAAGGCCGATTACATTTCAGTGTTACTCAATTCTAGGAGGCGGTCTCTCGCTGAGGTGGTCTCCCGCTCAATCCGTTGTCGAGTGCGACGCTCGGCCTCCTGGAGTAACCGCTCCTCATTGTCCAAGTCCAGGAGCGCTTGACAGTCATCTTCCAATTTCTTCAAGACAGCCTCCAGGTCAGTCGAAGCTTGAGTAACCTTGTCAGCTTCCTGAATAATTAGCCCCCTGTCATTGCGGGCAGTCTCGAGTTCAGACTCCAGGAAAGTCAACTTCTTCTGAAGCACAAGGATCTGCTCCCGCGTCTCGGTAATCTCGCGAGAGACAGACTCCTCCCGAGCCACAACGTTTTCGGTCGCATAACCCAATTGATCATACCGATCAGCTAAGTCGCTGAGATCCTTCAGCGCGGCCGGTCTGGTCTTATCTCGAGCCGCTCTGGTCCTCTCTATAACAGTAATAAAGGAATTCCGCTCCTCGTTTATAATAGCAGGCAGATCAGCCTACCGCAATACTCGAAGCTCGGATACCAACTGATCAGTCTCTAGCAATTTTGCCTCAAGAAACGAAGCCATCCCTGCATCATCAGGAAGATCCCTAAGGATGTTTATTTGACCATGGGCACATCGTCGGGCCAAGGTAAAAGAGGTCGCTCTTTCTACAGCGGCCTCGATTCCCCTCTTCAAATGACGATAGAAATTGGCAACCACGTCCTGCAACGCGTCGTTCAAAACTTCAACAGAGGAGGGCGTCAGGGAAAGCCGGAGCGGCAACGTCGGAGAAGTAACGCTAGAGCTCGCCACCAGGGGAACGGAGTCCGAGTAGAACGATGCATGAATAGCAGCCAACTCGTCTTCCGTCGCCCGGAGAGCTTGGATGCTCGGCAGGGAAGAAAGGTCGACTTTCGAAGCCATCGGAGCAGAGGATGATGCAAGGACCATCGTTCCCTGCCCCGACTGCCCCGAGAACTGGCCCGTTAAACTCGGGCCCCCAGAAGGCCCATCAAGACGAGTCGGGCAGTGAGGAGGTACACCCCTTTCCATCGATGCCCCTTCGGTTGGGGTTATCTCAGCGACGTCCATCCTCGGCACTGGAGGGACAGGACCTGAATGTCCAGAATAACAATCAATCGACGTAACCCGAAGGACATGATGATAGAGCAGATAGGCTTCCTCACGGGTTAAGATTCGGCTAATCTTACTAGGGGAGGGGCATAAAGGCCGTGGCTCATCCACAACTGGCATGGTCCCCTCACCCGCGATCCCCGAGTTAAACTCAGTCACGTCCCCTGCCTCCGTCACCTTGAAGGAGGATACAGATTGATCTACGTCCTCTTGAATAGGAACATGCTCATGGGAGTCCCCGTCATCCTGGGTCACCGCCTCGACATGCAGAAACTCTTCTTCTTCTCCCGACACCTAAAAGAGGGAACGAAGACAATCAGGATTGAAACTCAAAGAAAAGAAGAGAGAAGGGATTGAGAGCAGTTTTGTTACCTCAGACGCAGGGTTGACTTCTTCTCCACTATCTTTTATGGCTAGCGGACGATGCCTAGTCGCAACCAGCTTCCGGGATCGATAAACACTGCCTACAGGAGAAACTTGCCTGCTACGTTTTGGAATAGGACCAGGCGCAGCGAGGGACTGATCCCCCAGCATCTCATCTGACAAAACATGCAACTGACCCACCTCTGTGCCTACCACTGGAAGGATAGAGTCATCTTTATCATGCTCGTTGCCTTCATCACCCTCAGCAGCGGAATCCAAATATGGCACTTCGGCTCTAGTCTTTCTTTTCTTGGCCCCTTGAGAGCCTTCCTCCAGACCGGTGCCAACAATAAAACTGGTACCTGGGTTAAAATCGACCTGGGGCTTGTTTGCCATGACATGATACAGAGCTGCCATATACAAGATCTCCACTGACTCCTTAATGGCAGGGACCGAGAAAATGGTACGAGTATGGAACGAATCATAATATTGCCAAGCTCTGATACCATCAAGAAGGCTACCTTCATAACCCAGACAAGAACTGAGGCTGTCCAGACAAAGTTGGCTGTATCCAAACTGCCGAGCAAACCTGCTAGGCAGATAAGGCTCCAAAAAAACAGTATTGCGATTACGATACACAAGATGTGCGGGACGGATGTTACGCAGCCATAAGAGCATCTGGCCATCTAGAAGCTGAGGGGGCACGACACCGTCAATATGTATAGTCCCTATGTCCCTGGCGGTAAAGCGAGGGACGGATACGAAAATACGATACTTATCTGCCCTTGCCAAGGCCATCCGATAAGCCCGCATGGTCTCAAATTCCTAAGGCTCATCACGATAGCGGAAGATAAATGCGTCATCATCAGTCACACCGTCTTCAGAGCCCGGTCTTATCAAAGATGGATAATGTATCAGCAGCCACCCCATCAAGAAGTGATAAGGCAACTCTGTTCGTTCAAAATCCTTGGTCACGTCGTGAGCGATGACTTTGGACGTGAAGGTACGAAGGCCACGGTGTATGCTACATATCTTGGCCGGGTGGAGAGCTAGCCTGATTCGCAAAACTAACTTCACAGCCGGAAGGATGAAGTTACAACTAATTCTCTCAATAGAACCGGCTCCTCCCGAGACTACACAGTTTCGTAGCCAGATCATCAAAAATCCTGCCAGAAGCGCTTTCTCGGACAACTCTTGAGTATCCTGGTAAAAGTAATTGAAAGTATCAGTCTGGCTCCCGAATCTGTCACTGGTAGTGGCTACTCCCTTAGCCGACGAAACCAAGTCCTTAACCGCTTCCCGAGGTCGAGGGCGACGAGAGGTGACTCGACCTAAGGCATCTGCTGGGAAGAGATAGTGCACCCAATCCTTGGTGTAGGGAGCATTCCCTTCCAAGTTACTATCCTTTCGGGTCATCTGATGGCATGTGTTATAATGGCACAATATCTCCTGGTAAAGGGCCGCAAAGCCAGGTGTAACACCCAATTTTTCCAGATGAGGGTAATTTTGAAATTTTGTATTTTTAATTTATTTAATTATGGTATTTAAAATTCTATATGATTTTTTTATTAATTTTAATTATTTTAAAATCTATTTTAAAACATGACTTATGAATTGGTGTCTTGCTAGTGTTTTGTTTATCATTTCTGGATTGAGGGGTATTTTAGACATTTTTGTAATTTTGGGAATTATTTGGAATTATTATGTATTATTTAGAATCATGAGAATTTATATGATTTTTAGAGATTTTTAGTATAATTGATTTTGGTGTTTTAGTTAACTTTGACTTATGTTGACTTTTGAGACTAATCTAGTGGCTAACCTAGGTCATGACTATGTGATTAGGATATGGAACCCTAGGTTGACTTAAGTTAGTGATAATTAAACCATAGAATTAATTTGGTGGAAATAGGATTTAAATTGTTTAAGGAATGGCTTGTGATTTCACAAGTCATGACTTGTGACTTAAGGCTTAATAGCCCATAGGCCCACACCATGAACCAACCCTAACCCTAATCAGCCCATGGCACACCTAGGGCTATTTCTTCCTATAAATAATCTCTTCATTTAGGGTTCTTGCCTCTTTATTGAGTTCCAACATTTTGAAGAATGAAAGGTATAGGAATCTTCTCAAGCCCTAGTTTCTTTGTTTTAATTCCTTTTTCCCTCTAGTCTTTTGCATTAGTTTCTAATCCACCTCTACTTGCTGTTCATGGAAGTCATTCTCAAATTTGGGACAATTTGGAGCTTTGGAATTAGCAAGAAGGATCCCCCATTTTGAAGCTTTTCTTTGGAGAAGAACACCAATAGATAACTTCTCGTTCTCTCTATGAAATTCCAGTTTTCTTGCATATTTGAATAGCCCTAGGTGTCCCCTAGCCGTAGTATTGGTTTCGTGTTGAGTCGTGTCCGTTTCGTGTCCGTATCGGACACGAATCAGTGTTAGGGTGCATGTGTTCGATGAAATGCTTGAGTGAATAAATTCTACTTATTTTTAAATTTGTTTGAAGAGATTTCTAGCCCTTGATGTGTGCTTTTGAACCCCCAAGCTCTGAGCTCATATCGAGCTGAGTTCGTGTCCAAAATGGACACGAACTCGCTGCACGAGACACGATGCACATGCCCTACTACTCGAGGGCTATAACTCCCTGTACACGACACATCTGGACACAGAATTTTGTAGTGGACACTGTTTAGGTGACTGACACGAGGCTCACAAATTTTTATGGATTCTTGTTCAGTGATTTGGGAGAAATCGCACGCGCACGGATCGTGCACTGCTGTATACGCACATGAAAATGCCTACTGATACGCGTTCCAAACTCTCGACACAATTCACGTGGACACGAGAAAGTACACGTATACATGAACACATAGACCTACCCTAGCTGTGGACATGTGCATGACACTTGTTAATGTGTGTGTCGTGTCCTAGCCCGACTCACACACGTGCACGAGGCTGCCTATACAGTGCTTTCACAGTCTGTGTATTTTAGTGTTTTGGACACGTACGTGTCCTGTATTTGGACACAATACAGCATGGTTGACATGTACACATGTAATAGTTTATTTACCAACCTTTTGTTTGCAATGTATTAGATTTTTATTGTGTTTTTGAGTTCGAATTTGGGTTTTGTTTCGATTCTCTGATATTGTGTTCCTGACCATACATTTCTGAACCTTTGATTCATTTTTAATGTTTTAAAATGTTATTTTACTAACAATTAGCATACCAGCATGTTAATATATATATATTATTAATATATTCATCTGGATATGGAGTTTGGATGGAATTTGATGTTTTCGAGTTCAATTTGGAATTTTCTGATACATAGTTCATTGTTACTAATTTCTGAAATCTAAATGTAATTTCAAACTATTTTTCATGATTAAATTGAAATGAAGGGTTCACCTACATATGTAATAGATAACGATCATGTTAGGGTTGTGATTTTCTTGGGTTTTAGTCTTCAAACTTGCATTTTGTGCTATGGATTTCATTGGACTGATACGTAGATTTGATACACTGTCTTGTTGATTCAAAACCTGAAATTAATGTGAACTGTCACTGATTTTGTGGATCGATTAAATTGCAATGATGTTACCTATATGTATATGAGTATTAGCCTCATGTTAGGTTCATGATTAGGGATCGACCTTGGGTTGCACATAGCCAATACTCGATTAAGTATCAGTCTATACCCATTATTCTGTCCAGTTATAGAGTAGTAGTCCTTATCATATGTTTCATTCTAAGTTGGTTTCGATTCCCTATCCTCTGATACATTTGAGTTTAGTCCCTTGTTTAAATTAGTGATCAGTCATCCAAACATTCACTGATACCAATCCTATGCTCATCCTTTCTTCGAATGCTTAGTGATTAGCCATTTAGTTCGCTATACTTGGTATCAGTAGGTTTTATCAACCTACTGTATTTGTTTGATGTGTGCAGCCCATGAGGCATGTTGTATCAGTCCCGTAGCATTTCATTTGCTCAGTCCTTACATTAACCTTTAGATGATCTGTTCACATATGGACATGTGATTGTCTTAGTGGTCCACTGTCCAGTCCCTTAGAATATTTGAGTTCAGTCCTTACTATTTTTAGTACAGCCCTTGCTTCATATATGTCCAGTCCCTTTTGAAGGTAATGTATCAGTCCAGCTTATTTAGGGAAGGTTTATGGTTCAGTTCATATCAAGTGAGCCATTCGATTTGAAACCATTGTTCAGTCCTCATTGGACTTTAATAGCAGTATTTTGTATAGACAATGAGACTGTCTTGGTATCCTTAATTCACTCCCTATACACAAGGGCAGCTCTTGCATAATATCCTTTTATGTTCAGTTTGTAATCCATGTCAGGGAGTGAGTGTATCAGCTACATCTCCTTGTTCAGTTGTCTTCCATTGTTTAGTCTATTTGTAATGTATAGATGAAATCTGAATTAACCCTGTCCTCATACTTTGAGCTAGTTTCCTGTGTACTTGAATTTGTCCATACAACATACACCACATTAGCATTTCTTTAGCCTAAGCCTAGCATATATCAGTTAGTATCATGCATACAAGTTCATTACCTTGCTTGAGGTACATATTCCAGTATCAGAACTTAAGGGCCTATATTGCATTAACCCTGTCCCTTCGCATTAAGTCCTTGACTCAATTACTATATAACATCATACCCTTGAATTGTTGTCCCTCTCTGGACAGTGAGGGACCTTGGTTCACTGCTGGTGTCATCCATTTTAGGAGGTGGTTACGTGTTTTAGTGTACAGTCCACTTTATGTTGTGGTATCAGTTGGATTTACCATAGTGTCAACCACACTAGTTTTAGTTCAGTCCCCTTGGATGCCTATCCTGTGCAAGCCCCTTGTTATTAAGTTCATTATGATAGAAGCATTGGTTCAGTTCAATATTACCTGGTGTTGTTCTCTTTTGTAAATATATCTGAGAATGCACTATTTTGATTTCCTTTCCTTTGCAATTGACTGATTTCTTTACACTATTAATTAGAGGCTAAATTGATCCCTGTGTTTTCATCCAACCTGAGATTAGTGTAGGTTTCATGTTGATTTTCTTTTCCTTTTCCTGAGAACCATATGTGAACTGTCCAATTACTAGACTGAATTCCCTTCCCTTTATCACCTGTTTTGATGAATGACTGATTAAAGGATTAAATAACTAGGTTTAGTTAGGGTTGAATGACTTACCTGTGAAAACTTGAGTTTCTATTTTCAAATCTGTTAACCTATAACTAAGTTTAGACCACCCTCTCATACAATGTACATACACATGTCCCTCATTAACACACACACACACACACAAACTTATTCCTATCACATTACACATTGTTTCCCATATAACATTTCACCTTGACACTTCATTCATATATATCACCCACTATATCTCTCTATATATGTATTTTGATATATGGCAATATATATATATATATCTATAACATGTAACTTATGTAATGGTATATGTATGTAAGTATCTTTATATATATACATGTAGTGATACATATATATATGTACAAGGTGATAAATGATTGTATGCAAGGTAGACAGGAATGATATGTAATATAGGTAATACAATATAGGCATGATTAATGTGGTAAATAAATGTATAAATAAGTTGATAGTTTGTATAGCATTGTGATTGGTGTGTGATTGCTAGACTAGGTTTGGTTAGGCCTAGTGAGACTTATTAGACTTGTTTGAGTCAGTCTTGACCTAGTTTGACTAGTGTAGTTGACTAGAGTTGACTTTAGTCTAGTTTGACCTAGACAGCATGTGGATGCATTGTACATTTCATATATCACCCTCTGTATACATTTTCACTTGTGTTGCTCTAACTAGAAGTCAGGTACCTCATCTCGGACGGTACATTTACTTTCGACATTCAGATACGAGACGAGTACATTCTCTGATCATTTTATATCCTGCTTAGAATTATTTTCCTGCTTTAAATTACTTTACTTGATACTGTCACGTTGGTCACACGGATTGGTACTATATGGATCTTTTTTTGAGATGTTATCTCCCTCGGGAGCATCGAATACTACATGTTTTATGCGTTTCACGAATCATCACGTATCTCTATGCTTCCTCTGATTCACGAATCGCTTGTGACACATGTACTCTCATGTTCACAGAGCCATCATGAATCACCTTCACGTATCACTCATTTTATGAGCCATGTGAAGTTTTACGAACCTTAACATAACTTGAACAGATCTTTGTGTATCGATTGGGGATGGGGGAGTAGAAATAGACATGTGAATATTATCCCAGTAGCTGTAGTCATGAATCACTCTCTTAGCTGTAGTCATGAATCTCCTATGCCATTAACATGTTTATATTTTATTCTGACTCACTAGTCACTATTAGCTCTCTATGTATAGTAGATATTTCTATTACAGTTCTCTCTCTGTTTACATACTGTATTTCTTCAGTTCATGTATCTTACTTTACTGTATGATTATATTTTCTAACCTGCTATGATCTGTTGAGATGTACTGTACTCGCTCCCGTCCAGACTGGACTTGTTAAAAATTTTACAAAGGATGATGAGGAACCCTGCACCCCCTTACTTGGAGCTTGCCTAGATGACACTCGCGACCTGGACCCCTCGGGAGGTTCAGGTAGCTGCTCAGGGTGATACCTTGTATAAGTGTAGATAGCTTAGACTATTTCTTTTCATGTTTAGCTTTTGTCATTGTTTCAGAGTTGTATATTATTGGGATGTTGAGACTTGTATTTCATTTCTGTTGTACCTCAGTTGAGGATTCTCTTATCTATTTTATCGTGCAATATTCTATCTCTAGATTGTGATTGAGTTGTACCTCTGTGTTGGCCCCCTTATGGAGAGCATTCATATTATGTTAGTTATAGTTCATGACCTAGAACAGCGTTCTACCGCCGACACTGCGGCGTCGGCTGGGCGTTGTTACGCTCTCGTACCCTCACAGTGGGTGCGTGTCGTGACACGTTTTTAGTGGTGGCCCATGCAGGTCGAGTTTATGTAGTGGTATTCGAACTAGAGTATCACTACAGCCTGCAGTAGAATTAGGATATTTTTAGGGTACTCAATCACAATAGAAAAACTCTTAATCAGATTCCTTTTATCTAAATTGTTGCTTATTGACTTCCCTTGAATATAAACTGTCCTCCTTTGAATTTTTGCTTCATTCTCAGAAATTGTTTCTTGTTTTGATCTGTCTTCATGATGGTTATGAAGACACGATCTCATCGTTTCGGTTCGAGGGATACTATCGAGAGGCTGGCCACCTCTCGTCCTGTTCATCAGGGCCTCGAGACCGCAGCTCCTGTTGTGCCGACTCAGGTTGGCATTTCTGTTACATTGGAGGTGCACCTCTATCTGTACAGAGATTTTCTCCCGTCATTTCTGATTTTCTCAGCAGCGGTGATTCATACAGCATCAGCAGCAGACCAGGAGAAACTAGCAGGGCGAGCTATCGTCAGGAAAGTCAAGGATGCACAGACTAATGGAGATCTTGCTGCAAGTTCCGTTCTTCTTGATTCCATTTCCAAAATTGTCTTTTATAACTACCTTGAAATCGATTCCATCTGTTCCTTGCTGATTGATTAATTTTGTCATGTTGTTCTTTTGTTATATTTGTTTTTCTTCTGAGAAAATCATATGGGCTAGGTCACCTAAATCATGGGATCTAGAATCTTCGATAGTCGTGATAGTTGGCATAGTGAGGACACGTAGTCAGACTTTGGATGTATTTCTCGGGTATGAGAATTTAAGGTTTTCGTCGTCGCAAGCGGCAAAGCAAAAATTTTAAATACCACGAACCGAGAGGTACGTACCTTAGTCAAGGACTCTGTGATTATCGTAGCCCTACTCACTAGCACGACGAAGATTCTGAGTATCATGATTTTGGACAGACGCATATGATTATCTGACGGTATGTTTGAGATTTTGATTGTGGCATGTTTGACCTAGAAGGACTACTACCATCTTAATTTCGAGGATGAAATTTTTATAAGGTGGGCAGGATTGTAACACCCAGTTTTTCCAGATAAGGGTAATTTTGAAATTTTGTATTTTTAATTTATTTAATTATGGTATTTAAAATTCTATATGATTTTTTTATTGATTTTAATCATTTTAAAACATGACTTATGAATTGGTGTCTTGCTAGTGTTTTGTTTATCATTTCTGGATTGAGCGGTATTTTAGTCATTTTTGTAATTTTGGGAATTATTTGGAATTATTATGTATTATTTAGAATCATTAGAATTTATATGATTTTTAGAGATTTTTAGTATAATTGATTTTGGTGTTTTAGTTGACTTTGACTTATGTTGACTTTTGAGACTTACCTAGTGGCTAACCTAGGTCATGACTATGTGATTAGGATATGGAACCCTAGGTTGACTTAAGTTAGTGATAATTAAACCATAGAATTAATTTGGTGGAAATAGGATTTAAATTGTTTAAGGAATGGCTTGTGATTTCACAAGTCATGACTTGTGAGTTAAGGCTTAATAGCCCACAGGCCCACACCATGAACCAACCCTAACCCTAATCAGCCCATGGCAGCCACCTAGGGCTATTTTTCCCTATAAATAATCTCTTCATTTAGGGTTCTTGCCTTTTTATTGAGTTCCAACATTTTGAAGAAGGAAAGGTACAGGAATCTTCCTCAAGCCCTAGTTTCTTTGTTTTAATTCCTTTTTTCCTCTAGTCTTTTGCATTAGTTCCTAATCCACCTCTACTTGCTGTTCATGGAAGTCATTCTCAAATTTGGGACAATTTGGAGCTTTGGGATTAGCAAGAAGGATCCCCCATTTTGAAGCTTTCTTTGGAGAAGAACACCAATAGGTAACTTCTCATTCTCTCCATGAAATTCTAGTTTTCTTGCATATTTGAATAGCCCTAGGTGTCCCCTAGCCGTAGGTATTGGTTTCGTGTTGAGTCGTGATCGTTTCGTGTCCGTATCGGACACGAATCAGTGTTAGGGTGCAAGTGTTCGATGAAATGCTTGAGTGAATAAATTCTTCTTATTTTTAAATTCTGTTTGAAGAGATTTCTAGCACTTGATGTGTGCTTTCGAACCCCCATGCTCTGAGCTCATATAAAGCTGAGTCCGTGTCCAAAATGGACACGAACTCGCTGTACGAGACACGGCGCACATGCCCTGCTACTCGGGGGCTATAACTCCCTGTACACGACACATCTGGACACGGAATTTTGTGTGGACATTGTTTAGGTGACTGACACGAGGCTCACAAATTTTCATGGGTTCTTGTTCAGTGATTTGGGAGAAATCGCAGGCGCACGGATCGTGCACTGCTGCACACGCACGTGAAAACGCCACTGATACGCGTTCCAAACTCTCGATACGACTCACGTGGACACGAGATAGACACGTGTATACGAACACATAGACCTACCCTAGCTGTGGACATGTGCATGACACTTGTTGATGTGTGTGTCGTGTCCTAGCCCGACTCACACACGTGCACGAGGCTGCCTGTGCAGTGCTTTCACAGTCTGTGTAAATTAGTGTTTTGGACACGTCCGTATCCTATTTTTGGACACGATACAGCATGGTTGACACGTACACATGTAATAGTTTATTTACCAACCTTTTGTTTGCAATGTATTAGATTTTTATTGTGTTTTTGAGTTCGAATTTGGTTTCGATTCTCTGATATTGTGTTCCTGACCATACATTTCCGAACCTCTGATTCATTTTTAATGTTTTAAAATGTTATTTTACATATAATTAGCATACTAGCATGTTAGTGTATATATATATTATCAATATATTCATCTGGATATGGAGTTTGGATGGAATTTGATGTTTTCGAGTTCAATTTGGAAGTTTCTGATACATAGTTCATTGTTACTAATTTCTGAAATCTAAATGTAATTTCAAACTATTTTTCATGATTAAATTGAAATGAAGGGTTCACCTACATATGTAATAGATAACGATCATGTTAGGGTTGTGATTTGCTTGGGTTTTAGTCTTCAAACTAGCATTTTGTGCTATGGATTTCATTGGACTGATACGTAGATTTGATACACTGTCTTGTTGATTCAAAACCTGAAATTAATGTGAACTGTCACTGATTTTATGGATCGATTAAATTGCAATGATGTTACCTATATGTATCTGAGTATTAGCCTCATGTTAGGATCATTATTAGGGATCGACCTTGGGTTGCACATAGCCAATACTCGATTAAGTATCTGTCTATACCCATTGTTCTGTCCAGTTATAGAGTAGTAGTCCTTGTCATATGTTTTATTCTAAGTTGGTTTCGATTACCTATCCTCTGATACATTTGATTTCAGTCCCTTGTTTAAATTAGTGATCAGTCATCCAAACATTCACTGATACCAATCCTATGCTCATCCTTTCTTCAAATGCTTAGTGATTAACCATTTAGTTCACTGTACTTGGTATCAGTAGGTTTTATCAACCCACTGTATTTGTTTGATGTGTGCAGTCCATGAGCCATGTTGTATCAGTCCCGTGGCATTTCATTTGCTCAGTCCTTGCATTAACCTTTAGATGATCTGTTCACATATGGACAGGTGATTGCCTTAGTGGTCCACTGTCCAGTCCCTTAGAACATTTCAGTTCAATCCTTACTATTTTTGGTACAGCCCTTGCTTCATATATGTCCAATCCCTTTTGAAGGTAATGTATCAGTCCAGCTCATTTAGGGAAGGTTTATGGTTCAGTTCATATCAAGTGAGCCATTCGATTTGAAACCATTGTTCAGTCCTCATTGGACTTTAATAGCAGTATTTTGTATTGACAATGAGACTGTCTTGGTATCCTTAATTCACTCCCTATACACAGGGGCAGCTCTTGCATGATATCCTTCTATGTTCAGTTTGTAATCCATGTCAGGGAGTGAGTGTATCAGCCACATCTCCTTGTTCAGTTGTCTTCCATTGTTCAGTCTATTTGTAATGTATAGATGAAATCTGAATTAACCCTGTCCTCATACTTTGAGCTAGTTTCCTGTGTACTTGAATTTGTCCATACAACATATACCACATTAGCATTTCTTTACCCTAAGCCTAGCATATATCAGTTAGTATCATGCATACAAGTTCACTACCTTGCTTGAGGTACATATTCCAGTATCAGAACTTAAGGGCCTACATTGTATTAACCCTGTCCCTTCGTATTAAGTCCTTGACTCAATTACTGTATAACATCATACCCTTGAATTGTTGTCCCTCTCTGGACCGTGAGGGACCTTGGTTCACTGCTGGTGTCATCCATTTCAGGAGGTGGTTACGTGTTTTAGTGTGCAGTCCACTTTATGTTGTGGTATCAGTTGGATTTACCATAGTGTCAACCACACTAGTGTTAGTTCAGTCACCTTGGATGCCTATCATGTGCAAGCCCCTTGTCATTAAGTTCATTATGATAGAAGCATTGGTTCAGTTCAATATTACCTGGTGTTGTTCTCTTTTGTAAATATATCTGAGAATGCACTATTTTGATTTCCTTTCCTTTGCAATTGACTGATTTCTTTACACTATTAATTAGAGGCTAAATTGATCCCTGTGTTTTCATCAAACCTGAGATTAGTGTAGGTTTCAT